>JAUZSV010186954.1:0-12904 GCA_034780495.1 Parotocinclus cesarpintoi
GGGGGTGCTGGTGGTTTTTGTTATGCTGTTACATTACTCGAGCTCAAATCTAAACCGGAACTACCTGATCATCTGTCTGGATCTGGGAATGACTTCTAAAACTTAGGAGGAAAAGTTTTTTGATGGTCGATTTGGTTGATTTGGGATCAGCGCCTGGTCGTTTGTTTCTAATGCCAATAAACACACACACACACACACACACACACACAAAGAGTGAATGTTTCCCAGACCGTAGTGAAGTGTGTGTCGATACGAGCTACTGATTAATCGCCTTGGTTTGGCATGTGTCTCTCTCTTTCATGGTCTGTAATTTATATGAAATGTAAGCATGAGAATGTAATTAAACACACAGACCCGAACCTGGCTTTGATTTATTTCATTCTTCATGTTTATGTTGGGAACGGATTCAAACTGTCGCTTCAGTCGAGGGGTCACGCCAACACGTAACGTCATACAGACTAAAACCTTGGTCGATCCTGGCTCAACCTTGATCTAACCTTTTGGATAATTTTGCTTTAGTAATTCATGACAGGGTAAAAAAGCTGCAATCATGTCTCAGTGATGCTGTAGCTTAAGTTTCGTTTGAATTCCGAGATAAAAGGAAAACCAAGGACGTCCTGTTTTAAGATAGCACACGTGAGGAACAAAGTACAGAGGCCAAACTCGGAAACAGGTAAACATTTAATCCTGTAAACCCACTCGGAAGCAGCATAGGGAAAATAACGTCAGTAGATAGTTTAGGCCAGACATTTTTATTGCTTGTTTCGAAGATCATATTTGAAGAATACCAAAAAATATATATATATTTTTTGGTATTTTTTGAATACGCCGCAGCACCAATGGTTGAAATGAAAAAAAAAATATATATATATTTTTTAGCTTTTTCCCAAGTCAACGGTTTTCTTCTGTTCATTTTTTTTTTTTCAGATTCACTTTAATTTAATTGTAGGTTAAATAAATGTAATTTTTTACATGAAAAAAACCATTTTTATTTCTTCCTCCTTCCTTGTATTGATTCCACATCGTCCTCGAGAAATTGAAAAGTGCTGAAAAATAAAGATTTATTTATATATATTTTTTCCTCCCTCCTCAGTAGATTCTTACGTAAAAACATCCGAGGAACAAGCGATTAAAAAAGCCTGGCCTTAGTGCTTAATTATGAGGGATATCTTGTATATTTTAAGTTGTAACCCTGAAGACGCTATATCATAAGAAGAACGGATCCAAATAGAGCTCCCGTTATCTGAATCTTCGTTATCTGAACATTGGGGAAACCTTTAAAATCAAACCCTGGTGCAAACAGGTTTAGGAGAAGCCTGTCATGTCCTGATCGAGCCTCGTTACCGTGCCATGTCGACGCCCCTAGATAAAGCCAAAACGTGTTTCTAAAAAGTGATCGTTAGCTGTAACGACGCGCGTAACGATGAATCACGCTGAACGCTGCACCTATTTAGCAGCCAAACTGTTTGGGGCTTGACCACACCTTCAGAGGGAGAATTAATTATCTCGTGATGACCTTTAACAGGTTTGTACGTCGACCTTCATGCTCGCGGCTGTTTGTGAGTCTTTGCATAAAGACAGATGACGTTAATTAAAGCAGCGCCGATTAATCAAAGTAATGTTTATCAGCACAGGATGGAGACTTAACGCCGGCCTAGACAGGGCGCTGGGCATCACTTACCTGGGCGTCATGTTCTGTGTGGACGTTCATTTGATTCGACAGCGACCTAAAGCTCGTCACAGACCACGTGGGTTTGATGTTTTGTTTATTTTTTGGAGCAGTACAGATCACAGGTTTAATTTTTCCTTCGTGTGGCGAGACTAAATCATTAAAAAACGCTTTTAAGCTCGCATCTGCTAAACCAAACCCACATCGGATCCATCGAGACCGGAAGCTTTCTGTGATAAAATCCTTCTCCTTCTTTTGCTCATTATCTCACGTTAGGAAGAAAGAGAACGTTTCTCCTAATTGAACGTGGGGAAGGTTAGCGCTCCGAAGCTGGTGCGGTAATAAGTTTGTCGCTAATGCCGAGGAAAAAAGCTGTCATTAATACACCCACTCACACAACAAGATCTTAAAGTCTTCTCTTCTCATTCGTCTTCCACCCAGGGTTTGGAAAACTTCTTCTGAACGTGCTCTGGATTTACGGTGACGGGTTGAAATGGGTCCTGATATTCACGATGCTGCATCGTGAATTCAGTCTCTTAAGTCTTTTCATAAGAACAATTGGTATTCTTTAAGATGTTACGTTCTGAATTGCTTTCTTACCCCTTACTTTGTCTAAGGCTGTAAGATTTGGCTAGGTAAAAGCGTCCAAATTGACCAAGTAAACAGTTTAGTTACCCGACGTGCTTTAAATTTGAACTTCTAAAAGCCTTTTGGAGTGAAGATCATCCTCGATGTTTTTTTTCTTGAGCAGATTAAACTAAATAATGGAAAAAACGTGTCTTTTTCCCCCCCCTGAGAGCTGCATGTAAGAACTTCTTACTGTTTGTCTTAAACCCTTTGTCCGTTTCTTCCTAAGAAAGGCTTCTGATCCTCATGATGAGGTGGATTAATTGACTAAAATCTTTAATCTAACACTAAAGGCAGATCATCCTGCAGGACTAAGCGTGCCTCTCAGAGCTTCAGAGTGAAACCTCAGGCCCGTCGTTAAAAGTCCCTGAAATCATGTGGACTGGAGCAAATTAAATCAGCGCCTTAGTGCAAAATCGATGCGGCAACGGCCGTTTAACACGTACCATCCCACATCTGGAAGTTCCAGAAACAACGCTGCGCTGATCAAGACTTTTTCCACCACCGGGCACCGTCGCACGTGACCCGGGTTTTAATTAGAGCACCCGGACCGTGGATCGCCGTGAGCAATCCATTTGGATTCGTGACGGATCCGGCCCGGTCGAGCCAACCTTTAAAAGCCAGGATGATGGATTAAAACCGGGCTTAATAACGAATTCATACGAGGATGTCGGGACGGTTTGTGAAATCCTCCTAATGTTCGCTCCGGGGTTTAATACGCCCGGGGAGCCTTAACTAAGGGGACAGATTAGGGACGGCAGGCGATCCAGGACGAATATTTAGCAGAAATCAGTAGGCATGATGTGTTTGAGGACAGAAGGAATCCTGGAGGAGACATGAGGAGAGCTCGGCACTGGTTTAATATTCACACAGAAATGACATGGCTTCAGCGACGGAGCGACCTGATCCACACCCTGCTTTTGTTTTTTTACCGATCGCTTTTAATCCACCGAATCGCTCAAGGCCCATCTCGAGCTGCCGGAACGAGGCACTTGAAACTCCGGAGTGGCCTTCAAGTGGGCTCGCTTAAAACAGCGGCCTTAAAACGCAGGCGAGAAAAGAAAAGGATCCGTCATTCGGAATCCGTAAGACGTCACAGCAGAGTCGTACAGGAAGGCAGGATTTACAAGCTGGGTTAGAAAACAAACGGCACGTCACACACACACACACATACACGCACACGCACACACACAAGCGATTTGAGGTCAGTTCACTTCACATTGAGCAGGATCAGTCCGACTTCTTCCCTCCACATGTAAACACGGTCCAGTTTCACGCCGAGGCGCATGCACAACGTCTTTAAAAATGAACCTAAAACGCAGCAGGAGTCACGACAGAGTACAAACGTAGGATTTTAGTCCCGAATCGCTGACGATTCACACCAACAAGCCTTGCCCTCGCGAGTCACGGTCCGTCCTCACGACCCCGGCGCTCCTCAGTCCATGTCGGGTGTAAACATTTCCAGCTTAAAAGATCCTTTTTTTGTTTTGAGATGGCTTGAAGAAGTAAAAAAAAGTGGAAAACGGGGAGCTCCCGAGGAGAGAATGTGGGAGTCAGGCATCACGAACAAGGACATTGGCCATCTTGGTCCGTATCCCGCCTCCGACAAGGTGTAGACTCTCTCTAGCTTCGGAGTTCCTGAATCCAGTCCACGTGTTTGAAATCAGCCGATGGAAGATTTGAAAATAAAGACGGTTGGTTCTCAAAAAGCCTGAGAAGCTGTAAAAAATATCCGGAGAAGACGAGGTGAGATCTGGACAACCAACGAATATCTCCAGTAGAGTCGCTCACAGGCTGGTCCGGTGTGCAAAGCAAAAGCAGCACAAAAGCTCGGTGGTACAGGTGGTCTCGGGTCCAAAATCCAACCGCTATTCTGGAACCAAACAAACAAACAAACAAACAAACAAAGGCCGGAGGTGCGTGAGAGCGTGAGTCCGTCCTCACACAGCCCTGATTGTCATGGAACGTTCAGCGTGAAAGGCGTGGCTCAGGTCATCGTACAAAAACAAACCGCGTGATACAAAATACAGACGGCTCCCGGGCTAGGCTTGGGCGCGGTGAGCCCCGAGGTTACAGCCGGAGTGCCAAAGGTCCCTCCGGGTTCCTCCTCAGACATGGGTGAGCATGCGCTTCTGCAGGGGCCGGGTCAGGTCCGAGTTCTGCGAGGACGACTGCGAGTGGTGCGTTGAGGACGAAGCCGAAGCCGAAGCCGAAGCCTTGCTGGCCTTGTCTAAGTAGCTGCTGGTGCTGCTGTCGCAGGGCGCGTCCTGGAAGGACCCGGAGTCGCTCAGCTCTCGCTCGCACAACTCGATGGAACTCGAGCCCATGGCCAGAACGAAGCGGCCGCCGTAGTCGTACAGCCGGTGGTTCGGCGCCGCCCCCAGAGTCGA
Source organism: Parotocinclus cesarpintoi (assembly GCA_034780495.1). Taxonomy (NCBI): domain Eukaryota; kingdom Metazoa; phylum Chordata; class Actinopteri; order Siluriformes; family Loricariidae; genus Parotocinclus; species Parotocinclus cesarpintoi. Next base: position 4,687 of record JAUZSV010186954.1, read on the forward strand.
GTAGATGTTGGTGAAGGACATGCCCGTAGGTACCCGCTGCTTCCCCAGCGTGGCAGAAGCGGTGGGGTTACGCGTCTCAGAGGTCAGAGCGGTGCTGTGCTCCTTAAACGTGTTAACGCTGTAATAACCGTTAGTGGGATCCTGCAGAGCAAACCAAATTTTAATTCAGCCGCTTTTACATTTCTGCATTCTGTAATTACTGTATTTATTTCTACGTGTAATAATTACCATCATGTTTAAACCTTAAATCAAAACCGTGCTCCATTTTTATATTTATGCCTTCCTATATGTCGTTATCCCACGTTTTATTTGATTCATAAATGTTTCGAATCTTAACTTACCACTCTCACAAAGTCATATTTCCTTGTAGGTTTTATTTATTTATTTTTTATTTAATTTTTTATGTTATTCTTTCAAATTTTATTATTAAAAATATTATTAAAATATACTTAAAATGTTTTAAATCTATGTATAATTTGTTTGATTTAGCAGAATTATTTTAATTTCTTTAATATATTTATATTTAATATAGTTCAATTTCTTTAAGATATTTTTTATATTTTTTTTATTTTACTGTACTGTGTTTCCTACATTTAAAAAAATATTTATTATTATTTTTACACTTTTCACATTGCATTTATTTTAGACTTTTCTCTTATCGGATTTTATCATAAAAATTAAAGACTGTTCGTATTTTTTAAATTCAGTTTTAATTAAGTACTTTTTATTTACTACCTTATTTTTTATCTTTATTTTTTCTTATCTTTTTTTTTAATGCTATCTACTTTATTAATATCTTTGGCACGATAATAATAATAATAATAATAATAATAATAATAAATTTGTACCGGTATTAGACAGTTTGACCCTTTCTGATCTCAAAACCAATTTTAATTAGTCCCATTTTAATGATTAAAAGAATTTCTATCATTGTAATAATCGCATTAGGAGCATCATAACATTTCTAAACTGAATTTTGAAGCGTATAATCTGCAGTATTTATTCCTGCCTGTGTGAGATGGAGTGTTAGGGCGAGAGCGATAAGTTCTGCCTGTTAAGAAGATTAAACGCTTTATCTGTCTAAAAAAGTCACGTCACGTGTAAACGCGCATTTGCATTAGCGTTAGCGTTAGCATATGATAAAAGAACCTCTGCAAAACCTCCCGAGTCCCAAATGAGCAAAGTTTATCCTTTATAAGGAATGATCAGTCCATGTGAAAAGCTTGTGTTATTTTTACATTTAAAATAAGATTCATCAGGAATTAAGTTAACATTCTTCATTATTAATTCAACTGATTTTAAAAAGGTATACATATAAATAAATAAACAATAAAACATCGTAATAAAACGTAATGTAAAAAAAGGTCAATAAAAATAAATAAATCAATAAAATGAGCGATTTAGGTTATTACTATTAAATTGAACGCTATTCTTAATTAATTTTATTATTTATTTTAACACACTTTTTAAATTATTGTATTAATTTTAAAAAGAGGTGAAAGGTATATAAATAAATAAATAAATAAATAAATTAATTAATTAATAAATAGAACAAGTATGTTTATTATCAATGTTAACATTCTTTTTAATGAATGACTTGAAATTTAAATAGATGAATAAATAAATAGAAAAAATACGTTACAATACTATTACAAAAGTTAACAAAAAAAAAGTTAAGTTATAGATTAAATATATTTTATTTTATATATAGATAATAAAAAAATATAAATTGAATAAATTTAATAAATAAATTTGAATTAATTTAGATTAATAAGTAAATAACTTTAATAACAATTTCCATTTTGATATATACTTATTTCTTTAATATATATATATAAAATTCCTGGCTCAATTAATCCATTTACCTTTTATTTGATATTTTTCTAAATTAAAACAAGCGATAATAATAATACTCATTATTTTTAAAGATAGTTTAGTAATGATTATTTGATCTTTTCCACAGATCTGCTAACTGAAGGGAAGTGAAGGGGAAGGACTGGACCTAGACTTTTATTTTGAAAGTGTGAAGAGTGACTGAAGGTGAGCTGGCGTTGATGAACAGCGTGATGTTTACATCAGAAGGTCGTCTTCACCTTAATGTGCTGGAACTCTTCCTCCTCCTCCAGAACCTCCAGCTGCTTCAGAACCGACTCCTGCTGGAACTCTGTTCGCTCCATCTGAAGGACAGAGGCTCGGCGTGAACAAACAACAAACAAACAATAAACAAAGAGAAGCAGATCTTCAGTCCGGAGGCAGAAGGAACAATCTCACGGGACTGACCATCATCTGCTTGACGCCGCCGTGCTCCTCCGTCTCTCTCGCCGCGTTCTGATCTTTATGAACGATCTCCACTCGGATGTCGTTTTTGCCCGACACCGCCCCTTTGAGACCTGGAGACACGGCGCCGGTTAGAACCAAACACACTCTGAGCTTCGGAAGGTGCTGAGGTCAGCGAGCCGAACCGAAAACCTCAACGCGAACCAAATGGAAGAAGTGAGAAAAGAGCGTGCTGTGGGGTTCTTACTTTCAGCTTTAACAGAGCTGCTGAATTCTCTGTGCCGGGCAGAGAGCGAGACGGGCAGTGCCGACATGACCAGGTGCATGTCTTCTGCAGCACAGCGACGACAACGATACGACAAAACAACACGAGACACATGCAGATAGATCAATACCAGGAGAAAAAAAAAGCAAAGGCACAATTTAGAGTCATGCACGAGTGCAGCTGCACAAAAGAGCACGAAACCAAAATAAAATCTAAATCAAACCACCTAAAGGAAAAGAAATGACCCTAAAAAACGAGGCAATAAAATGCAATTCAATAAGGAATAAACAACATAAAACCAAAAAGAAGAACCTGTGGATCAGTAACCTTAAATCTTCAGGATCAGTGGTGAGAAGAACATAAGAACCTCATGCAGGACGAGAAGAAACCCAGTAAGGAACCCAGTTAAGATTCCAGCTGTCAACCCAGTTGGGGACCAAAAGGTATCCAGTTAAGAACCCAGTAATGGACCAGTTAAGAACCCAGTAAGGAACGTAATTAAGAACCCAGAAATGGACCAGTTAAGAACCCAGTAAGGAACGTAATTAAGAACCCATCTAGGAAACCAGTAAGAACCCTAATGATGGAACCAACAGGGACCCAGTAAGGATCTGGAGCACTTACTCCTCTGTAGGCGGGCACAGCAGAAAGCCCCCAGGGTTCCCATGAGCACGATGAGGGCCAGGAATGCCCCGACTGCCACCCCAATGATGACGGCCAGCCGGAAAGACCCTGCAGGGGGCAAACCGAATCAGTGCAGAAGGTCGCTCTCATTTGCTGTTTATTCGGCTCATTCTTTTGATTGTTTGTTTGTTTGTTTGTTTGTTTGTTTGTTTGACCTTGTTCTTTGAGGCGGATGATCTCGGTGTCGGAGCCGAAGCTGTTCCAGGCCGTGCAGTTGTAGATGGTTTGGAAGTCAGCGGGTACGATGTTGCTCATGGTCAGGGTGGAGATCACGCCTTCGTCCGTACTCACCGTCTCCACCGTGTACCGGCCCGACGTTCCAGACTCCAGAACGGTCTCCTTCCACGACCAGGCCTCGAACAACAACAACAACAACAATATCAAGAACGTACACCACTAAACCTTTATACCTGTCCAACCTTGAGGCAGCTGCGCTACAACAGCCCACCGAGGAACATCGGGTTTCTTTAACAGGATTCTGAGGAGACATTTCACTTGTATCTTTCTTTCGTTCTCTTTCGGTTTATTGACCTTCTCGTTCTCTGCCCACCTCTCCTTCATTTCGATTTGATTCCTTCCGTTCTTCCTTCATTATTTTCCCTTTTCTCCCATCATCCCATTTGTTTGTTTTGTTTTTTAAAGAAAGACGGCGGGGGGTAGAACTTACGATGCGATCCGGAGGTGGAGTGCTGCGGATGAAACACTTGATCTGACCCTTTTCTCCGTACAGGACCTGCTGTGTCTGGGTACTGGAGATAGTCGGGGGTCCTGGAAACCGTAAACAAAAGTCAGTCACACTTTCTATTCCAGCACCACGGGCATCGGTCATTGCCACAAATAAACCGATCAGTGGCTCCAGTTAAAGTTCCACTGATCCCAGTTCCACGAACAAAGGTACCAGTTAAAGCAGAACAGTTCAGGGATCAAAGTGCCACACTTTCATACTGCAAAATAGTTCAGTAGTTCCATTTCCAATAGCAAACATCTATATAAATTTGTGTACCTACGATCCCAGTACCAGCACAGCAGGCACCTGTTCCAGGGTTAAAAGGATGTTTTTAAAGAGTGCTGCCCACCAGCAGTACCAAAATGAATTAAAAGGTGGCACTTTATAAGGATCGAAGGATGTTTTGCACTTGTTATCTAAATCTCGATTAATTAAAGCTGTTTTAATTTTAGCACACCTGGCTCACCTGAGCGTGAAGCCACGCCCTTTTTGGGGATTTGGCCTGATTAGAGGGTGCGTTCCCGTTCCCGTTCCCGTTCCCGTTCCTCTCTTTACTTCATGTGCGTTTGGTTTGATTTTCAGACGGTGAGTGAAATCTCTCGAATCAAGACCGAGTTCTACGGTTGTGAGACGTGATCAATAAATAATAAACACAATCCTTATAACGTACGACGTTCCTCCAGGACCGTCATCGATCTAACGCTATTGATCACGCTCCCACTTTCTTTTGGAAAATGCGATGGTAGAAGTTACCCCATAATGCTCTCGGACAGCGCTGTTTTGGTTTTTGATGGAAAACCTGGCGCTTGAGCCTCCGCAGCTCGGTAATAACCGACTTTAGTGCGTCATGAATTCTTTATCCGCCCGCCTCTCTCGCCAAACCAAGTGTCTGGGCATCCATAATCAACGTGAACACGACTGTCTGTATCTGAGAGAGGTCCAGCAGACTCTAGGATGGGCTCACGGCCTGCTGTGGACCAAACCGTCCAACTCTGTTAAGTTCAAACGGTTTTTACTCTCGCTAGTTTCCTCAGGATCGCATTCGACCCCATCTGCACTATTTAGGCAAACATTTGCACCCCTTCGAGGCGAGTTCTCACCGTTGACGGTCAGCGTCACCACCTTCTCCCCGACCCCGACTCGCGGCACCACGGCCCGGCACACGTACTTCCCAGCGTCCTCCTGCTTGACTGACTTGAGCGTCAGCGTGTTCTCGTTGCTGAGCACCTACGAAGAGCAGGCAGAAGTTTTTCTCACTTCGGTGCGCTTGAACGTTTTAGAAGAGACGGCAGATGTTCCTGAGCTCCTGAAACACGACTCGGCGGCGAGATGTGATCAGAACATACGGCAGACGCACGGCCGCAGGACCGTGACGACAGTAACGAAGGCGTCTTCATTGCGTTATTAAAAAAGCATAAGCAGCATCTTGCATGCGTTAATCAAGACGTCTGTTTTGTCTCTGATCGAGTTTGCTTGGAGACGTGCGGAGTTTACGTACCACGCCGTGCCCTCGCTTCATCCACACGATGGTGAGCGACGGGTTCCCCATCCAGGCGCAGGTGAAAACGGCGTCCGAGCCCAAATCCACCTGCAGCGACTGAGGATCCCCTGCCAGACGGGGTCCGACTGCGCCGAGAAAATGGTGTTTTTGTTTTTAAAACTCTTACCGAGCAGTACGCTTTAGGAGATTGTGCCAGCCTGGTTTACTCACAGTAGACGTCCACGTTCCGGCTGATGTTTGTGCTGCCCAGGGCGTTGGTGACCTCACAGGAGACTGGCTCGGTGAAGAACGAGTGATCCGCTATCACCTCGTAGATCTCTCCCACCACGTCCTGGATCAAGGTCCCACCTTTCGCCCACCTAAAGCGAGAGAGAGAGAGAGATGATCAAGATTTGAAACGCGAGGTTCAGATCATCTCTTATTACCCTGATCATGGAGCGGCGACGAGTTTAATGTCATTTCCATTTTGTTTTTTATTTCTCCTTCCATTTTCTTGCCATCAATGCAGCGTCTTGTGGAGGAGAGGAATAATAGACTAGCCATTATGAGGTTCTTACGCGCCGTCGCCGCTATTCATCTCTCCTCTGATGGAGTAAAAAGCCTCGGCTGATGGAGACGATCGAGCTCGGCAAATGGACCGGCATCAAACAGGAGATGAAATGAACGCTCTGTGATTAAATTATCTTCATGCGTCCAAACCACAGCCTCCTTTTTTAATCCTCCGACATGCCAGGAAGTCGCTAAAACATCTAAAAAAAATTAAATAATCAAATAATAATACTCCTAATGAGCTGGGGCCAAAACTTTCCAAACGCGACTTGTTGTACGGACTTAAAGAAACGGAAGAACGTTCGCATATCTACAGGTTTCCTAAAGAGGATTGCGAGTGCTAATTAATATTAGGGCGCGTGAAAACGAAGAGCATTAATTCGTCTCCAAGCGTAAGACGGGAGATTTGTTTAATCTCGTTAGAAAATTCATTTCACACATGGATTTTAGAATAAAGGACGGTGTAATAAAGCCTTCTGAAACACTAACATGAGGGTGATGCCACGGGGCTGAACTGGTTCTGTTCACATGCTGATCTGTTTTGAGAATGCGACGTCCTTACAGGCAAAATCTACCGACGACGTCACGAAAGCAATTAAGAAGAAATGAAGAGAAGGACGGAAATGAAAAGGACAACAGAACAGGTGAAGAGATATACAGAGAAGAACAAATAAAGGAAAGAGCAGATGAACAGAAGGACAAGAGCAGAAGAACATGAACAGAAAAACATGAACAGAAGATCAAGAGCAGAAGAATAAGAGCAAAAGAGCAGAAGAACATGAACAGAAGAACAGAAGAACAAGAGCAGAAGAATAAGAGCAAAAAAGCAGAAGAACATGAACAGAAGATCAAGAGCAGAAGAACAGAAGAACATGAACAGAAAAACATGAACAGAAGATCAAGAACAGAAGAACAGAAGAACATGAACAGAAGATCAAGAGCAGAAGAATAAGAGCAAAAGAGCAGAAGAACATGAACAGAAGAACAGAAACCCAGAAGATTAAAACAGTAGGTCTGGAGATCTTTGGAACAGGATAACTTTAGAGCAGGAGATCTTTTGAACAGGGGATCTTAAGAGCAGTAGATCTTTAGAGCAGGAGATCTTTAGAGCAGTAGATCAGTAGAACAGTAGAACAAGAGATCTTTAGAGCAGGAGATCTTTAGAGCAGGAGATCTTTAGAACAGGAGATCTTTAGAGCAGGAGATCTTTAGAGCAGGAGATCAGGAGATCTTTAGAACAGGAGATCTTTAGAGCAGGAGATCTTTAGAACAGGAGATCTTTAGAGCAGTAGAGCAGGAGATCTTTAGAGCAGTAGATCTCTAGTGCACTAGATCTTTAGAACAGGAGATCTTTAGAGCAGGAGATCTTTAGAGCAGGAGATCTTTAGAGCAGTAGATCTCTAGTGCACTAGATCTTTAGAACAGGAGATCTTTAGAACATGAGATCTTTAGAGCAGGAGATCTTTAGAACAGGAGATCTTTAGAACATGAGATCTTTAGAACAGGAGATCTTTAGAACAGTTCATGTGGCTCTGTAAGCCCGTTGAATAATTGAGCAGGTTGTGTAGCTACATCCTTCACCATGTAACCAGACGCTGCTGTGTGAGAGAAAATCCTCGGGCTCTGTAAGAAACTGATCGCTCTCGCCAGGAACCAGAATGTCGGGTGGCACCTGCCAACGTCCCCCAGGCTGCTGATGCCAAAATAAACGCTGAGGCAAGAGAGGGCTGAAGCTGGCACCCAGCGAGGCTTTAAAGCCACAATAAACCCACAGAATGTGTGCAACTCAAACTCAGCCATCATCATATCAACCCTGCCCCGCCCCACCCCGCCCCGCCCCACCCCACCCCACCCCATCCCAGCTCAGCCAGCCACCAGGGGATCATACACCCCCTCAAAAACAAAACACAAACTGCAACGTGACTCAGGAACAGACAGAACATACCAACAGCTCAGAGCCACTCAAGTACCGGCAGATGTTCTGTCTAATGCAAACACACACACACACACACACACACACACACACACCTGTACTGAATGACCGGGGGATTGGCTTTGGCTGAGCAGTGGAACTTGATCAGATTTCCTTCCATGATGGGCTGTGGTTCCACCGAGAGATTCACCACGGGAAGATCTGCAAGAGACACACACACACACACACACACACACACACACACACACACACACACACACACACACACACACACACACACAC
>JAUZSV010187058.1:0-12903 GCA_034780495.1 Parotocinclus cesarpintoi
TATATTATATTATATTATATTATATTATATTATATTATATTATATTATATTATATTATATTATATTATATTATATCTAGTTTATTAATCAACAATGAAAGTGTAATGTTAATATAATATTAAAAACATAATATTAAAATGCCAACAAAGACAATAACTTTAATTAAAGCTATTATAGTAACAAATACTGTGCCTTTTTTACATAAGAAACGTTCAGTCATATTTGAGTGAAACTCTTTTTAACCTCTTGGGTTGGGTCCCTAAACAAGATCCTTGGTCACTCTGGATAAGGGTGTCTGTTAAATGACTGGTTTGATGAGAATGAAAAAGGGATACAAAAGCTCATCGACAAGGTGCATAAGGCATACAAAGGTCACCTCGATGACTACATCAACAGCAAGATGGAACAGGGCTACCAGCAGGTGAGGAAACTTCTCCAGCAGAAGCTGTGGAAGATCAGAAACAACTGGTGGGAAAGAAAGGTTGAGGAGTTACAAGAAGCAGCCAACAACCACAGAACCCAAGATATCTGGTTCAGCCCCAGTAAGATCTTCTGACCAGTCCACCCTTGCTGGCCAAGAAAATCGACATCCTTGCACAATGGGCGGATCATTTCAGGAGTGTCCTGAACAGACAATCGACAGTGCTCCACCTTTGTCTAATCCTTCCCCTGCAGCATCTTTGGCTGTTCATGTGCGTCCAAAATCGGTCTTTATTCCCACATTAAGACCCAATCTTGGCAAACGTCTGCCTAATCATCTGTCGATCTGAGAGGAGAAGCCATGAAATCTAATTTAAATCTACAGGGCATTCAGAAAGTCTTCGGAAGCTTTTCACTTTTTAACATTTTGTTATGACAAGTCAGATTTTATTTATTTAGCACTTTTTACAGCGCAGCAGTGTCTTAAAGCATCTTTATAGTATTAAATTATCTTCTAAGGTCAATTGAGCAGGCCTAAGGTGACAGTGGAAAGGAAAAACTCCATAAACATTATAAGTAAGAAACCTTGAGTGGACCAAGTTCCATCCACCTTGGGTGTCGTGGCTGTGTGCTAAAATAAAAAGGACTAGGTGTTCCCCCCTAATTTTGCACTCTGTACCCCATAATGACTTGTGGAGGGGGAGCAAACTTATTAAAAACTAAAAACTAAAGTTTAGCTGTGGAAGCTTACCATTTCTTAATCATCTTTGAGATGTTTCTACACCTTAATTGGAGTTGACTTGTGGTAAATTCTGTTTTTTGGAGATGATTTGCAAAGACACTCACCAGTCTGTATAAGGTCTCACACCTAACCATGCATATGAGAGCAAAAGCCAAATCATGAGGAGGAAAGAACTGTCTTTAGTGATCAGAATCTGCTGCACTGAAAGTTCTCAAGAGCACAGTGGCCTCCAAAATTCTTAAAGTAGTTTGGAACAAGCAGAGCTCTTTCTAGATCGGGCCACCCCACCAATTTAAGTAAACACTGCAGAATGAACTTGGTAGGAAAGTTAACCAAGAACCCAATGGTATCACTCGCTGAGCTTCAAAGGTCCTTTAAGCAGATAATGTAAACTTCCAGAAGGTCAACCATCACTGCAACCATCCACAATCTGGCCAGACAGAGGCCTTTTCCCAGTACAAGACACTGGAGTTAGCAGAAAACCACCTAATGGTCTCTCAGACTGTGAGAACCAAGATTGTCTGGTCTGATGAATCCAAGAATGAAAAGAATTTATGAAATTGGTAAAGTAGGATTGAAAAGGGAAAATCATTACCTGATTATTGTACATTTGAAACCCCTTTTACTTTCAATGATGTTTGAGAATGCTTTTTAATGAACTTTCTCCAGTTTAAGAATGCTTTTCAATTATTTCTCGAACACAATATATTCAAACATTCTAATTTTACAAATACAAGCCATTTTAAAACTAATAAAAATGGGATTTCCTTAAAAAAAAAAACACACATACCAAAATAATGTAAACAAGGAAAATTAAAATGCTTGAAATTTGTACCAAATATTGATTTTGGAAAAAGTAATAGTTATTATGGGATGTGTTTTAATTGTGATCCATTTAATTAATTCATTTTATCTTGCAGCCCAGTAGCTACTGGTGGGAGGAGCGTGGGCTAACAGGCGGTCGGTGGGGGTGTGGCTACGAAACATCGTGTGTGTGTGTGTGTGTGTATGACATCACCCTCCTCTCGTTTTCTCCATCCCGTTGGCTTCAGTAGGAGCGGCAGTGCTGCCGCACGCGCACACACACGCGCACAGACACACGGAGCCGCGCGCCGCGCTACCGGGGGATTTAAACCTGTATTTTTTCCTGACTCCTCGAGACGCTCGGATCTGCCACGAGACGCCTCGCCACCACGGGATTATTCTTTATTTACGCGCCTCGTTTCTTATCTGAACCCAAATTCTGAAGATGTGATGGGCTCTGGCGCGTGCAGCAGAGAAGCTGTCATTTAGGGGGGTGTAAAAAAAAGGTAAGAGCAAGTTGTGTGATGCTGTGAAACAGTGGAAAATACGCACGGAAACTGTATCAAGTGTACTTTAAAGGGCGTGCAGGATGTTGCAGAGTCCGGGTTTGGGACTCAGGTGCTTCGGTTCAGTTTTGCAGCTTGTCTGGTGCACGCGGTGGGATCTTTACCATGCATGTGATGTTTAATATAATGTCCATGTTTAATCTTAGAAATAAGAAAACGTGCACATAGTGCATCTTGTGCGCATTGGTTATAAGAGTGTGTAGCGTTTGGAGCAGTGTTAATACGCAGTGCATTGCTCCACTCTCACAGCAGGACGCTCCTTAAATGTCACTGTACACCTAGATAAAAAAAAATAAATATAAAAAATCTCAGATAAAAAAAGAGCTTACACCAAGCTTGGTTTCTTCCGTGGAAGGAAAGGACGCGGTGGGGCTGAAATAAGGATCAGTGTTCAGTCTGTAAACCTAATTACATTTTCTGCGCCCTTCATAACATTAAAGTGTCTTATATGAGCTATGTACAGTCACGTGCACTTATTCTGACCCTTAACTGATCAGGTTTACGGGAAGTTTCAGGACTTCAGGAGCAAACCTGGTGCGTTTTTGGTTTGGATACGCGCAGGACTTTGCAAAAGTCCCGAAGCACAGCGCTTATTCTTTTCTGATTCTCTATCCTAAACCCAATATTAGGAGAATCACACAGTGTCTACACAACAGAGGATCCAATCTCATGTTCTAGGATCTTATCTGAGGTTCCGCGGCGCGCCCGTGTATGCGCGTGTGGGTTAGGGTTTTTTATTTATTCAACTCGAATGATCGTTTACAGCATATAATCACACTAAAAGGTGATCTACATCACAATATTGTTTTGTTTCTATACGAAAAATGCTTGTTTTACATTAAAAGTTACATTATTGTCATCCTCGCGCTTTTATTCTCGCCTATAGATGATTTGATTTACATTTATTTATAAGGCTGCAGAATTCCCTGTTTTTCCGCAGCGGCCCGTTTTTGTTGCTTTATCGTCAGGGAATTCGTATAGATTCTTTTTTTTAAACCTGTAATTCATGAACTACTGGACGCTGAACGCGTTTGGTTTTGGCCAGCAGGATGCAGCACACGAATAGAGCCATATGGGTGCGTATAGGCAGGGTTGCCAGATCAAGCGAAGAACCTTATTCTCATAAACCAGGAGCTGCCGTAACTGATAAAGCAACAGCAGGCATTATTTATTTCTAACCTTTTCCTTGTTGAGAAAAACAGATCCCGTGTGTTTTATAGGCTAGAAAGCGAGACGGATTTGTATCAGAACCATGTCGAGCTGAATTGTATTTTACGCAATTACAGCCAAGCAGGTATATCTGGCAACCACGCTATATTAGTATAACCCATCTTTATGTAAGATATAGTCCATTTTATTTATTTACCTGCTTTTCCGGATTGTAAGTGATAGTAATAGCCTATGGGTGAAACACATTAGCATGGCAACCCATCCCGTATGATTACCCTGTGCATGTTATACATAGTACAGTATAGTACACTATATGACATGTACGTCCCTAGTTCAACCGTCTAAGTATTTTTCAGTGTGGATCTAATTATTAAGTGTAAAATGTCAATCTGGCAACCCCTGCTGTTAGGTTAATTACGTTAACGCGCTCTCGGTTTCATAAGTAAATTAGGGGGGATATTTAGATTGTATTACAACAGAATTAAGCAGAATGAGGCTCTGGAGCTATTTATAGTCACTGTTATTAAATTAAATCGCGAAATTGCATTTTCGTACTTTCTTTCGAGGATAACTGGGCGTTTCTCCCAAAAGCATAGCCTGGAACAGAATTACACCCATAAGAATTAAGATTCTATTTCTTAACATGTAGCTGCATTTAATCTTCTTTTGTCACACTTTTATACTTTTTTGTCATTCTTACATTAGTAAGCACACGGGCTTACTCGTTTGGGACACAGCCATATGCCCATCTCGGCCGTTGGTGAGTGAAGCTGATGGGCATGCGCGGCGCGTCTATTTTGGCATCCTGTTAAGTATGGTTGAATGCGGTTTGGAACGCAGCCATGAGGGCAGAAAATAAATTTGACATGGAGCTGTTAAAGTTAACGTCCCACTCTGCGTGCGCGCGCGCACACACACACACACACACACACACACACACACACACACACACACACGTTATAACTACAGTAAGACTGAATGTAAGGTGCAGCCTCACATAGGTTTGCTTTACTCCTTGTTAAATTTACATGTATATTATTTAGCAGACGGCCATATCCAGAGCGATGTACAATTCATACAGTCTTACTATTCAAGCAATTGTGGGTTAAGGGCCTTGCTCATGGACCCAATTGTGGCAGAGGTGGAATTTGAATCCTGGACCTTCTGGCCCATAGTCCAGTACCTTAACCACTAGGCTACCACAGTCCAAATGACATGTTTTGTATGTTTTTGTCTAAGTCTAACCCTACACAGGACTCCAGTAAAGCACAGGCCTGGCTAAGGGTCACACTTACAGCCTTCCCTCCCTTAGACACTGCCAATTTCACATGGATAGGAAGACTGACCTGCCCTGGAATCAACGCCGCGTCCCAAATTCAAAACACGGCGCTGGTGGGCTAGCATATTAGACCGCTGCATGAACCTGAGACATTGGTTGTTTTGATTTTCTAAATGTACAGAACATCAATCAATTTTAACTGACCATTAAGAAGTCAATTAAGCTCTGAGACCTTACAAGACACGGATCATGGATCATTTGGAATGGCATGAGGTGCCCAAACGTTTGAGCGCAGCAATCTTTCATGCTTTAAACTGTCTGCATACGAAATATGAGAAGAAATACGTTTACATTTATTTAGATATCATTCTTACACGTGAATATATATGGACTGTCAAAGTTAAATGTGTAATATTTTAATCGATTAGATTCAAATTAAAATGTGGACTGTGGTAGCCTAGTGGTTAAGGTACTGGACTATGGACCAGAAGGTGCAGGATTCAAATTCCACCTCTGCCACAGTTGGGTCCCTAACCAAGAAACTTAACCCACAATTGCTTGGATTGTAAAACTGTATTAATTGTAAGTCACTCTGGATAAGGGCGTCTGCTAAATGATATAAATGTAAATGTAGAAAAAATATTTGTTGTTTGACCCTATGATGCGCCCATACTTATGGGTAGAGCCCAAAATGGTCTCCTAATGACTATTCCCTGTTATTCACAGTTCGTCTATAGTGAGCAGAATTTGTGATGTCATGAGTGATTTAGAACACTCAACATTACTCATTACTGATCAACAGCAGATAGAAAACATCAAGGCATGGTCGTGCCTGGTATACGAGATAACAGCTTGTTCATGCCGTTTCTAATACAAATAGCTAAAGAACTAGTACGTAACATTTGAAAAGCTATTTTTCTGGCAATTACTCTTGTGATTTTTGTGTTTGTTGAATTATTACAAAGAAAACTAAGTATTTTTAAAGATTTCTTTCTTAAAACAAGGTAAACGAGAAGGTAGCGTGGTTAATGGGCCACATATTACCCATCTTTTCAGCGTGATTGGTGGAGTTCCATTTCCCACTAACCGTACACAAAGTGCATCCAAACACACTACACACACACACCTTCCATCCGAGGCTCTCACTGACTGATGCAGGCTGACGTGAAAAGACTCGCCTGCTTTTTAGATCCAGCATGCCTTATTCATTTCACAAATCTTTTTAATTTCATCACGAGTGCTCTCTCTGTGCTTTCAGGGAATTGGGCTTGCAGTTTGTTTGGGTGGGGAAGAGATCAGGTTTGGCTTTGCTTTCTGTCTTGTGGCCTGAACTTTGAACATGGCCGCCCTTTCTGCCCTAGCAATTACGTTTTATTTTATTTATTTGATTTGATTTAGCTGTTGGGATTCACTTGAGAATCTCCAAAGTGTTGGTTGGGGTTTATGTTTTCCTCAGCTTACAAAAAAACTGTTGTCCCAAGTTAGAAACTTAAGATCCATGAGACTGTGGTGCCCTAGTGGTTAAGGTAAGGACTGTGAACCCAAAGGTCTACGGTTTGAAACTGTGATCTTAGTTCCATGTTAGTGGCACCAAACTTTAATTAACTGAGCTAACCAGATATATGCTGGAATACGCTGGTTTTGCAGGAAGTTGGTTCATAAAAATCACATTCGCTAAATAAATTCAGTCTTATTTCGCATTCACATTTACAGCATTTAGCAGACGTCTTTATTCAGAGCGACTGCACTGTACAATCTTCTTAGTATATTTCCTCATATTAGTACAAATAAGCAATAGCCCAAGAACCCAATCCGAATAAAATTAGATTTGATTAAGCTAAATTCAGAGCTTTTAATTGCCATTTGAATACAGCCATTCGGACATCCAGTGATCCAGAATGGGGGTTTCACCACCTGAGTGCCAGTACAGTCTCTTGTGTGTCTTCCTGTAATCTTGTTTGGTGTATCCAGTCAGGTTTTGGATGTGTTATGAACCCTATAAGGTACGGAGGGGTATTTTTGGCCTCGCTGGTGATCGTTAGGGTTTTTAATCTTTGTGAGTAGCTACGGGGAGCCAGTAAAGAAACGCTGCCATGGGTTGAGCAAATTAAAAACCCTTAATGCTGCTTCATTCTGCTTGCACCTGCACCTGGATGGCTTCCCTGGAAAGGAAGGGTCAAATTCTCTGACGCTAATTTGGAGAGACCTGTATGACTTCATCAGTTTGGGCCATAGGAGCAGAGAAGGTCAGCTGGTTATTAAAAAATGTTCCAAGGTTTCTTGCATTCTCAGTTGGTGATGAGGAGTTATCTGGGAGATGACAAGATTTTGAATGTAAAGCAATGTTAAGGACCCATGCCAGTATAAAGCAAAACCGCTCACCCTTTATCCTCTCCCAAGTTAGAGTATATAAATAAAGTGCTGAAAAAAGCCCTTATTGATGGTGGGATAGTCCATGGCTGTAGATTTCCCTTTTTGTAGATCAGCTTGCCTGTATAGATCAGTTTCACTCAAAAGAAAAGGTCTAATCCCACTTCCTTTAAGTGACTCTGTGTAATAGAATTAGTATTAAGCCATAACTGATAATGCAGCCTATTGAACGCGATTCCATTTAGCTGAGAGATAAGAGAAGTGCATGCACTGGCAACAAAAGCAAGGCTTTTTTCCAACCTGCCAGTTTTCATCCTTTAGCAGACACGTCAACGAGACAGATTACGGAGAAGAGAGCGGACCTTGTTTCACTCTACAATTAATCCAAGCTCAGTAATCGATATGGGCGGATCTGGGCCAAACCCTTTTCTGTCAACCACTGTCACCTTGTGTTCACCACTTCGACATGGGTCCCTCAATCCTAAGCATTAAAATTGAGTTTTTTTAACTTTTGGAATGCAGTGGCTAGCACTAGTTCAGCACTTTGAGATGTCCTCGTGATCGGTTTAGCTAACAGTTTTTCGGTTTATGTTGTGTTATTTTTTGATCCTGTTGATTCTAATAATGGCTCAGTGGCTAGCAATGGGAATCCAATAATACACGTAAATACACATTCAGCAGAAACAGTCCTCTGCATTTTGAATTTTGCTGGGCAAGCGATGCGCATACATGGGGAGTCACGTGGCAGGAGTGATGAACCCTGGGACACGTAGTGAAGAAGTAAAGCATGTTTAAGAATTGGAATTGTTACTGTTTGATAGCAGCCGCTCATTTGTTGTGGATCTACTTTTAGATGTTGTCGGCATTAAAGAATATAAAAGTTAGGTCAGGATTTCTTTCATTGTAAAATGCTGTTGTATAAAAGCAATAGAACAATATGCTTGGCTGTAATGATCTGCAGCACTCAGCTTTAGCTCATGCTTGAGATTACCTGACAGTTGTGATTTTATTGCTTTTGTCCTAGTGTCCATTTGCTTTTATGTATATTTAATTAATACATTTACCCAGCAAATAATTACTCAGTTAATAAGTAAAAATGTATAATTATCGCAGCACATTTTTAATTGTCAACATAATCTCATAATGGTATAATCTCTTTTTTTATGCTTTTAGTAGTCACTTTGATCACTTTAACCAACCAGACGCCTTAATCTGTCAGACGCCTTGTAGCAAAATGTTGAATTAGCCATTATTTAACACCACTCCGCTGGCTAGGCCGGCAGGCCATTACGCCATTAAGTCTATTCCAATTTAGATTTACCAAAATACTTAATGGGCATGTCTTTGGAAACCGGAGTACCCGGAGTAAACCCACGCTGACACAGGGAAGACGTGCAGACTACACACAGAAAGGTCCCAGGCCGCTCCATCGGGCCGCGGTTGATCCCGGGACCTTATTGATGTGAAGCCAGCGTTGCTACCCACCAAGCCACCGTGCTGCCCGTTACAGATTTGCACTGGTGAGGCTTAAATGTTGGATTTTCAGGTCAATTGTCCACCATAGTCGCTACATTTGTAGGTTGTTACACTTAGAATTTGTCTTAATTAAGTCGGAGCAACAGCTGATACAATCTTGCAAGCTACAGTGCAAGCCGTTGTGGGTAAAACTATCTTCAAACTTTCTTCATAAGCTCGTCAGTGCAGAGACTCAAACCCTGGATCTTCTAATCAGCATTCCAGGACCTTACCTACAGTACCACCTGTTCTCTTATTGCTGGAGTGGATAATTAAGCTCACACGAGTATTAGAAGCCAATATCAATGCGTTATACGTTATATAATAGAGGTAATCTACAGTATGAGTGAGCTTTAGACAGATGAAGATATAGAGAGGTCGTACGGTAATGCGTTAAAAATTGTGAATCGTCTTCCGTCCGCTTAATTCATCACAGACCATCTCACATCCGAAGCACTCGCCCATCAAGCCATTTTGTTCTCACCTAATGCTGCATAATACATGAAGGAAGTGAAGACGGAGATGAATCATTCATGCTCATTATGAGCAAGAGTGAAGCATTGCTGAACAACAGCACAGTAATGGAGTAAACAAATTTGTCCCGCTTTGTTGTCCAAACACAGACATGAGACCTAATCTCTGAAGACACGACCCCAGGAGCCGTAGTGCACCACCCCTGCCTTTTAGTTGTTTAAGTTCCCAAATAAAGCTGTGACCAGCAGGAAATTTCATCCATTTTCCTTTTCTCTGTGGTGTTCATCATGACCTTTACAAAGAATTACAAGCACAGAGCACATATAAGTGTGAACCCGAAGAGAAACAAGAGGGAGGTTGAGACACATGGGGATAGAGCAGGAGCTTCTTGCTGTGCAGTGATACTCAGATCTCCCAAACATCTACATTTTCCACAGATGACTTGAAGTATATATAAATATATATACAGTTGTGCTCGTAAGTTTACTGCTGGGGAGGATAACACTGGCCTTGAATTTCTTCCATTTTCCTCCATTTGTACACAAGTCCAAATTCTTTAGAGATGGTTTTGTAACCTTTTCCAGCCTTTAACAACTATTTCTCTGAGGTCCTCAGATATCTCCTTTGTTCATGCCACGATACACTTCCACAAACATGTGCTGTGAAGAGCAGACTTCGATAGATCCTTGTTCTTTAAATAAAAAAAACTCACCCACTCCCAAGAGGTTGCCACCCCATGATAAAAAACACCTGACTCTAATTTTACCTTCAAATTAACTGCTAATCTTAGAGGTTCACATACTTTTGCCACTCACAAATATGTAACATTGGATCATTTTCCTCAATAAATAAATGGCCAAGTAAAATCTTTTTGTCTCATTTGTTTACCTGGGTACTCTTCATCTACTTTTAGGAAAAGTTGACGTTTTAGGTCATATTTATGCGGAAATACAAAAAATAAAATATATATATATATATATAGCTATCCAATGATGTAGCTGTGCTGCAACCTCCTTTTGTCTCTCAGTATCTCCTTTTTAAATTGTTGCTTTCTCTTTGTGTCGTTAACTTCCTGCTCCCCATTAGCTTCTTCCATTAAAATCCAGCAGCTTAAGTAGAGCAAGTGTAGCTGATAGCAGAAGAGACGTCGTTTCGAGTTCCTCTCCGAGTGAGCAATTTGCACCTTCTCAAACTCACTAGATTTATATTTAGCCCTCGTATAGGACAGAAGTCAGTTCTACACATGGTCTGGTTAATAAAATGTTTCCTCTTGTTCAGACCTTGAGTGCAGCATGAGGGTTTTTAAACTGGGAATAGGTTGGGTGGGTTTTTGGCTCCATAAAGCGTTGAATGCAGTATAATCTTGCTAAACTTAAAACTGCCACCTTTATATGACATACAAAGTATTTGTTAAGTGTTTTATGTTTCAGGACGAGGAATGGCTCACTGCTTTAGGAATAAACCATTAATCAGAAAGCTGTTCTTAGGATCAACAACTGTTAATATCAAATTTATTCATCAATTGGTTTGAACCAGTTGGTTAAAGAGCTGTTAATATCAAAAGGTAACTGGAATACATGCTATGAGAAATCCGATTACAGGGATTAAATCCAGCTCTCTTTATGAGATTTCATAATTTCATTTCTAGTTGGGAGTTTTTGTTTACATGACCCCTTCAATAATCAGATCAATACAGAAATCTGAGTATGATCAGAGGATTAAACACCCTCAGTGTCTCAGGAACATCTCCAAGGTGAAAACCCATCTAGAGGTTTAAAACTCGGGACTCCCCATCAGCTTCTAGAACTGAAAACTCCTTTCAAATGAGAGTTGAAACCAAAATAGAAGTCCTGTTGCCTAAGGCCAGACATTTTTTATTGCTTGTTTCGCGGATCCGCCGACGATCATATTTAAAGTATACAAAAAATTCTTCTTTTTGGGGCCATTTCTCGGATCCGCCGCAGCACCAATGGTTGAAATTCCCAAATCTATATACATTTTGGCTTTTTCCGCCGTCCCGTTCATTTAATTTTTTTCCAGATTCACTTTAATTTAATTGTAGGTTAAATAAATTTTATTTTTAAATAAAAATGTATTTTAATTTCTTCCTTCTTCCTTGTATTGATTCCACATAGTCCTCGAGAAATCGAAAAGTGCTGAAAAATAAGGATTTATTTTTATTTTTTTCCTCCCTCCTCAGTAGATTCTTAAGTAGGAACATCCGAGGAACAAACAATTAAAATGTATATAAAAGTTATATAATAATCTATTATAAAAGTTATATAATAATCTCTCTCTATATCACTAGATTATTTTCTCTTACATGTTCCTGCTTTCATTTTTATATTTAACTTTAGTTTATTCAAGCGATTGTAATAAATGTATTAACACTTTAACTTAACCGAGTAGGTTTGTTTTTTATAATGTTAAGGGAGTTTTTCCTTGCCACTGTCACCCTCAGTTGACAGTTTAGCAGTAACATAATAACATCTGTCATTTAATACCTTTTATGTTCCATAACTAAGCCGAGTGATTTACACTGTTTACAAAAAGGAGGGGATATTTCAAAATAAATATGAAGCGATTTAAAAAAAAGCGTTCCATTTTATTTCACTAAACAAGATGATCAGAAAAGCAAATGAAAAGTCAAAGAAAGTTGTTCGATTATGTAAACGAGATGAAACTTAATTATGGTAATTGAGCAGTAAGTGATACATTTATGAAGGTGAACATGTTAAACATGGTAAACTGGACCAGGGTGCCCCCGCATTGACTGTTCAACAGGGTGTATGGTCACCGAAGAGGGTCAAAACACAGTGACAGGGATGGGATAAGAACAGAATCAGATTTTACAGCTGTTATTGTTATTTTTATGATTTCATAACTTTGTTTGGTTTATTTATCGTATAAATAAATAAATATCGTTTTAATCTAATCTATCTATCTATCCTTCTGTCCATCTATCTATCCAATCTATCTATCCTATCTATTTAATCTAATCATTCTGTCTAATCTAATCTATCTATCTATCTATCCAATCTGTCTAATCTATCCAATCCATCTATCCTACCTATTTAATATATTCTATCTATTTAATCTATCTATCCTTCCGTCCATCTATCTAATCCATCTATCCTATCTATTTAATCTAATCATTATATCTATCTATCTATCTAATCTGTCTAATCTATCCTATATATTTAATCTAATCATTCTATCTATCCAATCTATTCAATATATCTATCTATCTATCTATCTATCTATCTATCTATCTATCTATCTATCTATCTATCTATCTAATCTGTCTAATTCAACACTTACTGCGTGCCTTCCAGGGAAAACCGGAGCACTGATAGACATGAAGAAAGCATCCAGACTGCTTCACCTGGGCATCGAACCCAGCACCTTCGATTCAATTCGATAACAAATCTATATGTAAGGTTTTCTCAGAACTATTCATGTAAACACACTCAAGTGGATGCCAAATCATCATAAATTAACCTAACACACGCGTCTTTGGACTGTGGGAGGAAACTGGAGTACCCAGAGTAAACCCAGGCAGA
>JAUZSV010187166.1:0-20742 GCA_034780495.1 Parotocinclus cesarpintoi
ACAACATATTTTTCCCTTAAAATTATACATTCTCTCAGTTTAAACTTTTGATCTGTGATTTGTGTTCTATTCTGAATTAAATATTAGATGTTGGTTCCTCCACATCATTGCATTCCGTTTTTATTCACAATAGTGTCCCAACTTTTTTGGAATCCGGTTTGTATTTTTTCCTCATGAAAGGCAGACAAGATGCAACCCAACACGCACAAGGACCTTTAAATTTAACACCACGCTCGACTGCGTGCCACAAATAAAAGCGTGAAGCCGTTTTGCTGTACTGCACTGGATTAAACGCTGAGCTGCAGAGCATTAAAATCAGGAGAAGAAACTTCAAGTCTTTCCTCTATCAGACCGAAGCAGATGTTCAACACTTGCTCAGTGTGGAATAAAATTAGCGCTTTCTCGAGTCTTACCACAAGATTCATTAGCACCTGAAGGTGTGAAACTGGTTTACTGGCGCTGAGCTATGGTTAGATACGGCTGGTGTTCAGATGTTACATGATGTGTGCTTCTGTATCACGCTCAATGCTCATTTAATGTTTCACAACAGGAAGACAACAGAGAATGCTCTCTCTCTGAACATTTTCACGTACCATTCCCTTACTTTTTACAACAGTAGAGGCGGCTTGACCTTCTAGGAAATGTTCTATATCAGAATGAACTACAGGGGATGTAATGCCACGCTCAAGAGTCCAACAGTGAAAGATTAAAAGTGCTAAGTCTTTAATGAGTATGCGCGAAACTACCACTGTTCATTTATAAATGCTCTCCCATGTTTCAAAGACAAGCTTTAGGTTAATGGGTTGCTCTAAACTGGCTCATTTTTAAATGTCATGTAAAATTGCTCCTGTCATGAACAGTTACTGATGCCGGTGTAAAGTAAATTAAACAAACAAACGAACGTCAAAGACCTATATGACCCTTAAGATACACCTGCAGTTTCTACTACTTTCTTCGCACCCAAACGCAATCACTCCTTTTTGCAGTCATTAAGATCTGCTTTGTTATTTGTTATTCACACATTGAACGAGATGATATGTTTTGTACCACCTCTTCTCAAATTTCATCAATCCCTTTACACACCCAGCAGGTATTTATAGCCCTATCATCGTCGTGCAATGCCATCTGCAGAAGCCTGAAGGAACAACCACCTTAAGCCTGCAAGGTGACTCGTTTTTGTCTGGGGAGCTAACATAACCCAGTCATTGCACTTCTGATTTCATCTCCAAGTTCTCAGACAACAGAAATCAGAACAGAGTAATATGCACGTTGACTTTTTAATGGATTTGTCTAATGATTAATAAAATACAGGTAGTATTGGTGCACTTTATGCTTTATGTTCCCCTTTGTATATATTCATATACAAACACCATCTCCGTAAAAAAGGGTTACGCTAAAATCACACCGGAAAACCCTAAAGAAGGCAAGCAAGAAGCTGAGAGTATCCACAAAAGACCTGCATACTTCTGTTTTTTAATAGAGAAATCCAGGGCATGCAGTGGTGAAGGTATTAGACTGTAGACCAGAAGGTCCAGGGTTCAGAATCAACTCTGACCAGCTGGCACTGTTGGGTCATTGAATAAGGCTCTTAACCCACACTAGACTAGACTGTATGATTGTACCAGATTTAAGCCGCTGTGGAGAAAAATGCACATATTTGTACTTGTAACTTTTAAATGCACATGTGTTATGAGCAATGACAAAAAGGATGTCTAATATCACAGACATGCCACATCTCATTACATGTTTATCTACAAGAAATACAAAGACGTGATCAGACTGGTATGTCCATGGTGAGCTAGTCACGCGGAATCAATGAACACGAATCGAACCGGAACAGGCAACAGATGGATGAAAAAAGTCTGGAAAGCCATTTGACATATTATGATTCATTAGTGTAATGGCTGGAGCTGAAAAACATCGTTCACTAGAGTGAAGAGAAATAGTGCAACATAACCAAATTGGGCTTGTTTGTACGACCTTGGCACCTGTAGGATAAATATACACACGAAGCATGGAGAACAACTGATTTTTAAAGGTTTGTACCATGTGATGCATGGCCACCCCCTTTTAAATAGTGGGATTGTTTATTTCAAACAAGAAGTGCCATACATTTCTGCACCAATGCATAATATCAAGCATACAGCCATGTAATCTGATTCAATAAAAGGCAAATTAAAAAAGACAGAGTCAAATTTCTGGCCTGCCACAGCTTCCCCACTGTGCTGTTATTATGAACCAAAGCAACACATTTGCTGAAACTGTACACCCCACAAAATGAGACGTGCAACTGCTGCACAGCAATACAGAATAAAAAATATAAAATATTTTTTCTTATCGAGAGTTTCATGGATTGGACACCCATAGCTAAAAAGCAGCGCACAAGCATAAGAGGTGATGATGAATAATTACAGCTCAAGTTTTTCTTGCAGTGAAGCAATACATCTTAGCACACTTGACATTCCTGCAGGGTTTGTCTCATTAGCAATTTCACCGGCTTCATAATCTGAGAATTAATTAGCAGTCACCATGTTAAATGCAAAACTTCATAGGTATCACTTGAATTCACCATAACAAGTTGTATGATTGGGAAGAAATAGAGCAAATAGGGCATATTTATTTATAAATTGGATAGTTCTGGCTCAAAGATCTGATTGACTGAGCCACATGAATGGAAGAAAAGTGGAAGTGGAAGAAAAATAAACTTTTAACAATAAACAGATAACATTGGCGGAAGATTGATTTGATAGTGAATATCAATAAAGTTGCTCCACCCTAGGATTGAACCCAGGACCTTTGTGCCTTAAGACCCAACAAGCCACCATACTGCTTTGACTTGTTAATTGAATGGAATTAACCGCACAGTCGCAGCCGACTCTCGGTCACTTGATGGATCATCGATCTCCACACATTTCTGTCCTTTATCAAAGTGATTCATGAAGTATTTCGGCAGGATAGTGGAGTAGTTTGCCACTGCTTTCTCCACCCCTCACCATTTATCTGGGCGTGGGCCGGGGTGTTTTGCATACGCAAGTCAATGACAATTTGGAGACGCCGATTAACTTAGCACGCATGTCTTTGGATGGTGGAAGGAAACCGGAGTAGCTGGAGTAAACCACGAGGACACAGGGAGGACATGCAGACTCCACACAAAAAGGACCCAAGCCGCTCCACCCTGGGACTGTACCTGGGACCTTCTTTTTGTGAGGAAAGAGTCACCGCACTGCCTGTATATGTAATTATGATTTGATAAAAGACTGATTCCAATTATAATGGAGTTTCGATTTGAAATAAGTTGTGCAGCACGACTCGAACAAGTTTAAGTAAGTTCACATAGCTAACAACAAGAGCCGAGAGAAATTTTTGTAGCCAAAATGTGTCGCGAATTGTGTGAGCTCAAAGAAGGTCAGGATTCACGGTAGCGTTGTATAACAATATTCTACAACCATGGTTACACCTTACAAACACAGCATATTCCTTCTTTTCTCATTCTCCCAGTACTGTAAACTAAAAGCAGTTAAACCTCAGCATCAGTTTTCACCACCTGTGGCCATCAGGTGTATAATCTAGTTCACGCTGCAGATCACAAGCCAAGCTAAAACAATGCAAGACATCTCGGGCGGAAATTGCTCTTGCTGACAGACACGCACTTTCTCAGCTGAGAGTGCATCACTGGGTCTGACAGACCAGTGGGGAGGTGATGACGGCTCAGGATTAAACACAGCACCTGAGTGTCAGCGGCCTGAATAAACATGGACACGGACTGTCCAAAGCGTCCAACGCTAGCCATGCATGATGGCACAGCTGGCGCTGCTGAAAGTGTACGCAGCTGTGTTCCCAAAGCTGGACTCTTCCAGGCCTAGTACACAATGCAAGCAAATATTATCAGAAAATATTACTGCGCCTGCCATGACAGAACCTATTGTTTGCAGTTTGGGCATGTCCTGCAAAGCCTGAGCATTTAATCTAAAGTGACCCGTTTTAAAAATTTGGAGAAAGTATCAGATACTAATCTACTTGCCAGTCTATTTTTTGTCTTACATTTGCATTTATATTGAGTACGTCTTCCAGTAAAGTCACTAAAAGCACCATGACGCACAGTCGGGACAATATCTATAAATGGAAATGAGTCCCTGCAGTCCTGATTCAAATTGTGGAAAGTCTAAACTAAAGATTGGACTTGACATTACTGTACATGGTTTAAAAATGAAATATAAACACCTTTGGATGTTTTTTCTTTTGTTCCAAAAGTTTGGACACGCCTACAGAAGATTTTTGTGTTTTATATAGCCATTTTTACTTATAGACTAACGTTCTAAGAACAATTTTGTCCATACAAAATGTTTAACAAAAACGTGGCAATAACAAAGAAATTTTTGTCTCAACACCGGAGGTCAGCATTGTCATTGGGGCAAGTTAACAGTGGCTGCTAAATGACTTACAGGTAAACACTATTAAACTTCCATTTGATCAACACCCATCTGCTTTAACAAGCAAGGTCTTAAAATAATAAGTCAGAACAGGAAATAAAAATCTGTACTTTAACTCCAGACATTGCGGTCATAACAGCTGATCGACTTAACAGCCAATCAACGACTGCAGATCCACGAGCAGAGGCAGGACATTAAGATCAGAAGTCATTTGTGTTTGAGACATGTGAGTAATTGCCTTACTGGTTATGTGCTCACTTGCTCGTTAGCTCACTTTTGGACACCAGTCTGTCTTAAATTGGTGGATGTGTTTAGAGGCTTGCGTAAGTTATTCATGACTTCCTGCTACCCATTTCTAACAAGCTGTAAATGGCAGTCATAAGTACGTGTCTGTCCTACTGCAAGTAGTACTGCTTTGTATATAAACTGGTTTACATTCTCTTGTTGAGTCGCTTTCATCTGGCTAATCTTTCTATTATTAAGAGTAAACTAGTACAATTTAAGACTTCAAAACTCAATTCCAGAAATACAGAGATATAATTTTATGTACATATCAGACACCCCTATTTAAGCCGTAATTAAGATAATTATACAGCACATCACTGACAAAGCCAGGATTAAGAAAACGCTCCAAATGAATAGATGTACCCATTCCATCTCTATATTTGCATGAGATAGGCCTATCAAAGCTGTCAATAAAATCCTCTCTGGGATGATACTGGTTTGTGTAAAAGGTATCGAGATAAGCTTGGACTGAACCATAACAAAGTCTTTACTGAATTGATTGAGGTGGAATCCTGTGAAGGCCCTCAGGGATTTATTGGCTTCTGTGGAACTGAAATTGCCTGTGAGGTTCAGTCACAATAGGTAGGCAGTCAGGCAAAGAGCATTGTCAACGGAGGCAAATAGGTTTTCATAGGGCAAAAAGGCACAGAGATAAAAGACAAAAAAACATTTACGGCCTCTGAAGGAAAATCTGAGCTCTGTGGATGACTGAAAGTGTGTCACTGAAGAGAAAGCTCTGACTGTGAGGAAACAAAATATTTTCCAATCCAACATCCATAACGATGTTCCAATTTTTTATTATTAGTCAGACAATAAGGAGTATAATCAACTGTTACCTCATTAATGTCTATAATTGGGTTAGTCAGTGGATGCAACAAATGAGATTGTTCAAACCAAACACCATCGATAATGGCTTTATGCAGCCTGTAATCAAAAATACCAATCAAAATATAATTTACTATATAACAGCAACCCAACATGCAGCCACAAAAGAGACACTGGACTAAATGGATACCACTATCAGTTTCATTGACTTCAAATCAAGTCAAAACTTTCTACCGGTGACCTGTCTGGGCTGTCCAGTGCCCATGCAGCTACCAACACCTCCTAAAAATCAGATAAAGACGGCCTAGATGGCGGACAATTAATCCAAACAATCATCATGCATGTCTAATGATGGGCCCCTCTCAAAATCTGTCAGCCAGGCAAAATGTCTTGTGCATTGTGGCTAGCCGTCTATCTCACACCAAAAGGTACATCACCCAAAAGTATCCGCTGAGATTTTTGTGTCAACTAGTATAATACCGGTTTTCTTATTGAATCCAACAGTCTGGCAATTTTACTGCCCTGCGAACTTGGATGAGGATCCCCCCAAAAAGAAAAAAAAAAACATACCCATGACAAATGTCAATGCAAACATTCTGAACCCTTTTAGTCCAATGCAGGAAGTTGCACAAAAGACTAGTTATCAAGAAGGCAAAACAGCAGTCTAGAGCAACTGAAAAAAGTAATATTAACACTAATAGATTTAACGGATTAATGCCTTGAGAAAAGCAAAGGATGGCTTCAACCATCAATGTCTGCTGCCAATTGTGTAGTTGAGTGTGGAATCCATAACGGTACAGATAGCATTTCATAGACCGAGGCGTTTCTAGACTACTTTTTGTACTGGCGCACAGACAGAATTTAGAGAGGCACAGCTGTAACCCTTTGTTGGCCAGACAGGCTCAAGGCGACAACCGTGCATAACAAAATGGATCCTATGCCATGGATGAGAAATGAAAAACAAATTAACACTAAAGAATCTACACTTACATTAATTTTGTTAACATTAATGCAACTGATTTGCTTGTTTAACAGATTACATTATTTTAAAGATATATGAGCTCTCTAGCATGTATGCCTTTATTTTTTTTAAATACTGCTTAGAATTTATTTTAAAATGAAATATCTCCTAATGAAATATCCCCTAATTTTTGTTACTGTATATGCTGTTGTCCACAACACCATAGGAAAAAGATTTTTTAAAACTGGTTCTGACCAAAACAGTAGTCCACCCAGGCTGAGGCATTATGGGAAATGTAGTGCTGTAATAGTTCTGCAACGTGTCTATTAAATTTATGCCATTTAGCAGACACTCATATTCAGAATGATTTACAACTGTTATACATTTTTACAATCCAAGCAATTACGGGTTAAGGGCCCAACTGTGGCAGCTTGGCAGAGGTGGGATTTGAATGGACCTGGACCTTCCGGCCCATAGTCCAGCTACCTTAACCACTAGGCCACCATAGCCCTACAATTTCCTGTAAATCTGCTGAGAAATCCATGATAAAATAGACTTTTTACAGCCATGATTTCGGGGACACAGCTACTTACTGGGCATGTGCAATAAATATGCAAATGTAATATCCAAATTTAAGAGCAATAAATCTGCAGACATTCTTTTCTAATGAAGGTCATTGGACCTAAGATAGGAGGGCAATATTTCTTTATTTTCTTGTGCATTTCTCAGAGTGCTGAATGAATGAATGGTTGAGGTTCATGAGCACTAGATGACACTTTATAAAGTGAAAAAAATAAGCCTTTGTCTCTGGATCACAGATGTTGTCCTACAATGATGCCTATTTAGGCAGCCACCCATCAAGCAAAGTGTCTGCAGTAGCTATATTGCCCATATTTGGCATAATCTAATTCCCACTGATGTATTTTGTAGTTCTATCAGATGGTATGAAATACTTTCACAAGGCTAAATGTTACTGTACGTCATTATCAATGGACATTCCGTAAAACTGGCTCCTACGGGACTTTCTCACTGACAGTCTAATTACCACCATTATGCTATTCTGCTCTATTAAAACCAACTGTTGTTTTGCCCAGTATTCCATGACCAGCTGTCTGCACTGCACTCACTGACTCCCTCTCAGCTTGTGCTCGAATTACAGGTGACATATTTACAGTGTACCACACTGTCATCTCACAGCGAGAAGGTCATGGGTTCAAACCCCAAGTGGAGAGGTCTGGGTCCTTTTTGTGGAGTCCTCTCCATGTCTGTGTGGGTTTACTCCAGGTACTCTGATTTCCTCCCAAAGCCCAAAGACACCTTGTCCAGAGTTGTTCTTGCCATGCGCCCTGTGCCGCCGGTTCTTGAGCATAGCTTTTCAGGATTAAGATATGGAATGAATGAATGAATGCTTACTCTCCTCCACAAGTTAAAACAGTTTCCTGGGGTCTTAATGAAACATCTTTGGTCAAACACTACAAGGACCAAGCCCCAGCGCTCCCTCACACTCTCTGCTTCCGTCCTCTGAGGATGGGTGCCCATGTATCCGAGATGGGCACTCGAGTGAGCACTTAAGTCACCTGGAAAAAGACTTCTGACTGGACTTGAAACTCCGCCCTAATGACTCTCAACTCGACATCGTCCAAAATCACTCGTGAACATTAAGAGTCAGTCTGTTATCCAGGTACTGTGCGTTATAAAACAAAATACTTTCTTTGTGTGTAAATGTTGCCATTTTTCCGTACTTTTATTTAGGTTATTTGGGACGCAGCCACTTGTCTCATGACGTATCACAACATCCGCTTATCGCGAGCGGGAAATAAAAGAGAAGAAATGTCAAATGTAAGCAAACGAGGGTAGCATGGCTTCGGCTGGATTCCCATATGTGGTAGCTTTCAGCTACAGGGAATTTAAAATTCTTGGATATAACTGAAGGATGGCAACATGTAACATGTGCTCTATGTTTTATGTTTAAGAGCGCTCAAGAACAAATAAATTGTCTAAGTAAAAAAAATTATAGAATTTTAAAAAAAAGAAAAAAGAAGCATTGGAGTTAAAAATACAGTTGTGTTGTTTTTTATCATGGTGAAATATATATATATATATATATATATAGCTGTGTATTTTTAATCATACACTTAAATATGCTGTATTGACTTGAGACGTGACTTAGACTCTAGCCTAAAGACTTGACTTGGACGTGGTATTTTGCGACTTATGGCCATCTCTGCCATTTACCGTACTGTACTGTGCAACCACTATGCGCATGTGATATGCATCATCTACATTAATATCTTAATTGTAATATATTGATTTAATATTGATTAAATATTGAAAGAAATATTAAATAAATATTTTATCCTAACTTGTGGAGGTTGTTTGGTTTAGAAATGGATCTGCATACTTGTGTTGCAGTTTTCGAGTCCGGTCCATAAATTTTACCTTAGTTGGATACGGTCTCATGTTGGTCTTGGGGGGAAAAGGTGAAATTGTTGTCATGACCAGCCATGTCCATTGCGTCTGCCTGAGCAAACGTTAAATATAAACTGAATTTTTTTTCTGTTAAATATCAACAGTCAATTCAAACTTAATAAATCAGTCCTTTTAGTGCATGCCTATTTAAACCCTGCACTCTGATGGGCTAACAAGTTACTGCTCTTCTCATTCAGTATACAAACATTGAACATGTTTTATTTTTAAATCACCTTACTTTAAGATACTTTAAGACTGTGTGCTTTTATGCCCGCTCGCTGCATTTTGTCTGCAAAATCTGGAATTATTATTATATTTTCACATTTATTAATAAAATTGGATAGAATGGATATTGTTGGCTATATTCAGTTGACTTTATGTAGTGACTTTAGATTAATATTAATCGGAGGCGTCTGGGTTGTTTTACCTGGGCTCAAGCCGCAATGTTCAGGAAAAATCTAATATCTAATGTTATAATCTTTATTATTTTTTTACCTAGCAGCTAAAATCAGTGTAGATCCCGAGTAGTTCTTCTTTTAAGCTGTGTGTGCACACAGACTCTCTCTGAAATTCTTAAATGTAATTATACTAAACCATATTGTTTTCATAATACAATAATTATACATTCTGTTTGGTATGCAAAGATTTAGTGTAAAAACATCACATGCTACCGCAAGTGTATTACATTTTTAGTGAACATTCTTTTGGTTTGCTACTAAAAGGACACAGTGCATGTGATGTAATATGGGTTAAAAACAATCAAAATTGAGCATTAAAACATTTTTTTAATCAGCTAAGGAACTCCCTGAACCAAAATATAAATATATGTTATAATAAATGTATGTTGGATTTTAGCTACATGTTTAGATGACTAAGAAACAGAAAATGAAAAAGGGGGGAAAACCTCTAAATGGAACCCAAGAGAAAGAAAACAAAACTATCATTTCTGATCATTTATGACAAAAGAGAGATGCAATTAATCCCTTAATGTGTGTGGGCTGGATGCAGCTTTTCTTGGATACTGGTGGGGGGTTATCGTCATACAAAATTATTCTTTTTCAATATTGCACAATCCTTGTAACCAACAACAGAGAATTTCCCTTGCTTAGCTTTAAAAAAATGCTAGAATATCCAGTGCAATGTAGTTCAAGCCATTGGTGGTGTTACTCAAATGAGGGGCAGTATAACTCTAAAGAGCCAGTTTGTGATGTATGAAAATGAGCCAAATCTTAATGGTTTGTTTTCAGACCTATATGGCCCACAAATAAATCATTGGGTTGCCATGTTTGACCGTTTGTATGTTTGCAGGAACTCAATATACTCAAATGAATACTACTTCAAAATGAAATATCTCATAATGAAACATCTTTTTGAGAGCAGTGTGTGTGCACAAGCACTAAATAGTCAGTTTTACATAATAAGCCCCCTTTAAACTCCTCATGTCCTAAAGTGAGTGGACAGCTGCCTGCTCAACAGCCCAGAAGGCTTGTCTGCAAAATGAGAATCAACCAGTGGATCCAGCCAAATTCATTTTTGGCTCTGTAATTTCTTCTTGGTCAGCATCAGCATGGTCCACTTGAGGAGAGCAGGGCAAATGAGGATTCAAATCAGGGAAAGAGGCTGAAGCTTAAACAAGAAAGGCTGAGGAAAGGTAACTCTCTTAAAATGTGCCTCGCCAAAGGGTCCACAAACAATACTCAAACCATCTAGAAGATATAGATGACGTCACCTACCTCAGAAACAAAGTGACAGAACAATTATTTGTGGTAAGGCAATTAACGGCACATTTCATTCAGGCAATGAGGCTGTGCAAGATCTAATTAGCTCTGGACTCTTGAGTCTGGATCTAATTACATGCTCGCGTACCCTCAGAAATTATGTACAACTCTAAATGGTGCTTCCACCCTCAACAACAAAAAAAAAGAACAGAAGACCGGGAAAAAGTTGGGGCTACTGATAGACTTTAGCCCCTACAAACAAGGGTCCATACTGGAACGTCTGGTGGTTAGTGGTTCTCGTAGGAAATGTTTTGCTTAAGTAGGTCTATGCAACATTTTCTATTTTAAAGGTTCTTCACACAATGATTAAGCATTTTCAAGATTGGATAAACCAAACCATGCTTAAGATGAAACAACATGGTTACATTTACAAAAACCTTGTTTCCAGAAAAACTGATTCATGTTTTTTTTTTTACAAACCACCTTTTTCCACAGACAAGTCCCTCTAAATCTTGGTTTGGACTGAATCTTGTATTTTATTTACTTAAAAAATAAAAAATATTCAGAACACGTTCGCTCTCTAACAGGCTTTAAAAAATCCCAAGCTTATCGACTCCGAATGCTGCAGGGTCTTGGCGGCACATCTTGACCTGAAGTGTTCCTTACTTTTAGAGCTGATCTCTATGAAAGGCAGCAGTAGTTCATCTTTTCCCAGGTAAATCCTAACTCCAGCTGGAGGTGGAGATTTCTGCTGTTTGTAAATACAGCTTTGAGCCATTTATCATGTTCCCCTGACCCCCTTGTCACTTACACTCAGGTAACTCTATTTTATTGCTGTTACTCTTGATACAGTATAAATAACAATATGTTATATATATATATATGAGTTTTACAAAATACTGTACACAGTATAGTATAAACACATACC
Source organism: Parotocinclus cesarpintoi (assembly GCA_034780495.1). Lineage (NCBI taxonomy): Eukaryota > Metazoa > Chordata > Actinopteri > Siluriformes > Loricariidae > Parotocinclus > Parotocinclus cesarpintoi. The sequence goes on from JAUZSV010187166.1 coordinate 11,617, forward strand.
ATCCATAATAATAGCATGCATGGTTATTTATTAAAATAAAAATGGTTTGACCAACTGGGAAAGCAAGTTGCACCAGTATGAGTTATGTACTGGTAATGAAACTGACCAACTATGCATAAATGTTTTGCTCAAAAAATGTTTTTATGTCTATGAGCAGCCATTCTGTAGATAATTTGATCTCCTCATATGCTTATGGAATCCGACAGCAATTTGGCTCCCCTGACCTTTGGGACGAGTCCATTACTTAATTCAGACAATGAACACAAACACATATCGTCCATAGTAATAGTACAAGAACACTGAGCACATCACGCTATATAAATAAGATTGAATTGAATTGAATTCTTGTATTTTTACAATAAAGAATAAACATAAAATAATTTCAGTAACAGAACAGTAAAATTAGATTGACCTTTTCAATCTGCTTACATTATTATAAGACAGGAAAAAATTGAGAACTTTACGTTTGGTCTTCAGAAGATCCAGATGACACAGCTTTGTATTGAACATTTTAGTTTTGGTATATTCCATTATTTACAGAATAGGGGATATGTTAGGGTAACAGGACTGAGTGAAAACTTAGGAACATGAGTAAGATATATATTTTAATAACAATTATGATGAATTCATCTGAAGATAATAAGCATAGATGGGAGACACAACAAAGCAAAAGAACATGATTTCTATAGGATTGTAATATTTATTTTTTTGGTAATATAAATTCCTGCCTGACCAGCCCGTGACTTTTTAAGGTGAAGAAGGAGATGTGCAATTCCTTCTCCCCCTTCTCGTCTGACTGACACTCAGTCTCACAGGTGCAGAAACTGCCACATATGAGATGGCCCAGCAGGTGCAGCTTTGTTATTTAGTATCCTCATTGTTTGTAAAGTGTAATGCTAAAGACCAGGGACAGCTACCAAATACCATTTTTCAGTGTTCCAGGTAAGTTTTAATAAGGTTTTAATTACATACCTTAAATGTGCAATTGCAGTACCTGCTTAATAATTATTTCTTACAGTTAATTATACTAATTATTTATACATGCAATCCCCTGGGGGCTTAAATGGCGCCCATCTGGTGAAATGGCTCGCTTACTGCAACAGAGTGACAATCCATTCTTTTAAAATCTCACAATTCCAGCCAGATTGTAAATTTTGGTAAGACCACAGTTTCTCCTCAAAACAATATCCTGTAGCAAATCCTTGTCATGGCTTTGAACTCCACTCTCTGTCTCAGCATGTTGTGCACAGGAACAAAATGACCTCAGAGGCTCTGCCCTTTACGTAGTCTTTATGGTGTGTTCACAGACCACTGGGTATGAAGGTCCAGCCAGAGTGAATCACTGAACCACAAAATATCCAGGCAGTCTGCCCACAGTCAAGCGTTACTAAATAAACTCGACTAGTCTCTGGCTGACGATTTGACCATGGTTAAGCCTGAACAGGATACGTCCATTAGGGTCAGAGCATGGAATAACTCTATAGTCGATACAGCTGGATGGCTTTTATGCAATGCTGTCTGGACATGATTTCTATGCTTGGGAGACATTTTCCACTGTAATGAGTCATCTAATCACCTAGATAGGAACCTTCTGCATACAAGAGCATCTGTGTCACATGTAGTTCATCATATTCGATTGTCACCAGTATGAGAACATGGCTGTGTTTCAATAGAAACTGAGCTGAAAAACAGACTGTGAGACTATGATACAATGACAATGATTATGTCTTGTTTCACAGGAGATAACGCAGGGGTCTAGACCTTGTGTATCTCAGTTGAGTGATCTGTGATTTTGACCCGAGTGAACCAGCATAATTCAGGTATGTCTCAATACCTTGCCAGTTCCCTTGCTGACTACTTCCTATGCAGGCTGTTCTTTATGAAGGCGTTTCTAACAAACAATGGAAGCCTAACACTGCTTAATGAGACAGTGCAGGGGGTTACCGATCACGTGCACGTACATGTACTTGAACCATTAGCACGAAGCCTAGCAAAAGTTTACAGGTCTGAAATCAAGTTTTTCTGTTTTATCACAATTGTAATCTTTCATTAAGGCTTTTTTTTTAGGGGAGTTATAAATGGAACACATAAAATGTAGACAAAACCTAATATGAGGACTAACATGAGGGAAATTGGATGAGATATGTGGCTTAGCACATTTAGCTGGTAACTGGGCATAAACCTCGTAAGAGTCAATGTATTAATTAGTGAAAATTACATTTTTTAAACAGTACATTTGCATAATTGCATACATATTTAACACCTGAGATTCAAAACAACAGGACCAATGTCATTCAGTCATTTAATTTTAGTCATTTTTGTGTGTGCCCCTGTTCATTTCAAACCAGGAGCACATATTTCTTGGTTAAAAAAATATATTAATCAACATGCATGGTTATTGATTACCATTTAAAAAAAACGGTTCGACCAACTGGGAAAGCAAGTCGCACCAGCATGAGCAGGAGTTCTGTAATGTGGTCAGCAAACAGCTCATACCTCTACCTCATAAGTTTGAGGGGTGAGAGGGAGTAAGAGGGTGAGCATTCTGGACATGACCTAGAACTATGGGTAATAAAACTGACCAATGATGCATAAATGTTTTGCACAAGTAATTCATGTTTTTATGTCTATGAGCAGCCGTTCTGTAGATAACGTTATCTCCTCATATGCTTATGGAATCTGACAGCAATTTGGCTCCCCTGACCTTTGGGACGAGTTCATTACTTCAGGAGCTTGCCCATTCAGAGTGGTTTATGTCTGACGCTGTGCTTTGCTGGATCACGAAGCCTGTTTAAATTCATTCGATACCATCTTGACACGTATTCATTACTGGTCTGTACTCATCATCATCTGGATCCTTCAGAGAGCTTTTACAGGCTCTGTGATAATTATTCGTATAGCAAATTAAATGTGAGCGGTGATGAAAGCTTTGGAGGGCCACACTGGGATTATAGTAATCATGATATATATTATCAGTGCAGAGGGAAAAGCTCAGACCTCTTGACATAAAATGATGAAATGCCATCTTTTCTCAATATACAAATCATCTGGGAAGGGCTTTATAAGGATTTGGTGCAATAGCGTTTATGGGTTTTAAAGACACTTCAGCACATCGGCCGTTTCATGGCAGGAAAGGTACTGTTACATGCAGGTTGTTACTGTCACGTCCTTAAATATGGGCTCTTAGTTTTGTAAATGTTAGGAATTTCTTGGTTGTACATTTCGGCTAATGTGTTTGACACCTGGGGCATTCAGTGAGTGAATAACATGACAGGAGCCTGATGCTCCTACTGTTCACTTTGTATGGTTTATTAATAGGATCCATGCTGGAGGATGCATGTCACCCGACCAGAGATGGGCACTCGGGTGAGCGGCTCGAGTCGAAGTCGCACTTAAGTCGCCTAGAGAAAGACTTCAGACTTGACTTGAAATTCGTCCCTAATGACTCTCAACTCGACTCGGACTGGTTCAAAATGACTTGTGAACATTAAGAGTCAGTCCGTTATCCAGGCACAGTGTGCGAAAGTTATAGAATATAATACTTTCTTTATGTGTAAATGTTTAAATTTTTCCATACTTTTATTTAAGTGATTTGGGATGCAGCCCCTTGTCTCATGACGTATCACAACATCTGCTTATCTCGAGCGGGAAATCGAAGAGAAGCATCAAATGTAAGCAAATGAGCAAACTTCGGCTGGAGTACCGTACATGGTAACCTTTGGCTACAGGGAATTTTAAATTCTTGGATATAACCGAAGGGTGGCAACATGTAACATGTGCTCTATGTTTTAAAATGTTTAAGAGGGCTCAAGAACAAAGAAATTGTATTATTTTAAGTAAAAAATGCATAGTAAAAAAGACTGTGGGGACTGTGGTTGCCTAGTGGTTAAGGTACTGGACTATGGACCAGAAGGTCCTGGGTTCAAATCCCACCTCACCTACAGTTGGGTCCCTTAACCCACAATTGCTTGAATTGTAAGACTGTATTAATTGTAAGTTGCTTAACTTACATAAATGTAAAAGTAAATATGTTGTACTGACTTGAGACTTGACTTAGACTCTAGCCTAAAGACTCGTGACTTGACTTGGACTTATTTGGCAACTTATTAACATCTCTGCACCCGACATAAAAAGACAAAAATAATTCCCAAGAACGCAGTGGGCTCCATAAGTCTTAAATTTAAAATGTTTGGAACAACCAGGACTCTTCCTCCACCAAACTAGGGGGAATCAGGGGGAGAAGACTCTTACTACAAGAGATAGTAAGAGTACAAGTACAAGAACCTAATGGCCCAAAGATCCTGTGTGCAGACAGGAGAAACTTACTGAAGATCAAATACTCTTCCATAAAGCACAGATTGGTGGAGTGCTGAAGGTTCTGGACATTTCTTCCATCTGCACACAGGATCTTTGGTGCTGAGCCAGAGTGACCACTGGATTCTTGGTCAGCTCTTTTACCCAGCACCCAACCCTCGGATTTCCTAGAGCTCTCTGACCAACCAAACCAAGCAGAGTCCTGGTTGTTTCAAACTTTTTCCATGCAAGAATTACGAAGTTCACTGTGTTCTTGGGAACTTTCAGTGCAGCAGAGCCTTTTTTGTAGCCTTCTCCAATTCTGTGCCTCTACACAATCCTTTCTCTGTGCTCCACAGGCACTTTTTGCTCCTCATGGTTTGGTCTTTGCTCTGATATGTATTGTTAATATTTGGTCATACCCAAACATTATTGTTTGGTCCACAACTAATATTATTTATTAAGTCACTCTGGATAAGAGTGTCTGGTATATGACTAAATGTAAATTGTGTCTTGGCAGTGCTATTAATTATTTGACATGTGCGAGGCAGAACAATGGTTCGTAGGCACAAGTCATTATTTTCGCATGTATGCAATTCCAGACCGTTCTAAAAATACACGCTGCAATTAATGGCTTAGTGATGTACAGAAACATTCACAGAACTCTAAAGCTGATACTCATGTGATACTATTATTCAGAGTCTAGCCACATTACAGTTAAGGTCCGTGCACAACTTAAATAGTGGTGAGTGAATGAACTGAACACATCAGGATCAAGTGATTATACCCAGCATTACTGACTAAGAGTAAGAAATATCCTACCAATGTTAATAATGTAAACAAATGCTTTTACGGTTGACTGTTGCGCTTGTTTGTGTTATTCTTTCACTCAGATCATAATGTGGATGAAGCAGAGCTCCTGTAAGAAAGAACTTGTCTTGAGCCCTTGCAAGACCACAGTTGATTCCAAGTTTTACATAGAGTTCATCGCTACAAGTTCCAGCTATTGAAATTCTATCAAAACATCAAACATGTAAATATTAAACCTTAACTGTACCTTAACTTACCTTAACTGTAATGTGGCTAGACTCTGAATAATAGTATCAGATGAGTATCAGCTTTAGAGTGCTGTGAATGTTTCTTATTAGTACTTATGTAAATTCTGGTTTAATTACATTTAAATATTGTCAAAGATTTTAGGCATTAAGGTTAACATGAATCCTATTTGATCAGTATTTGTTCTTTCCACAGACTTTACTGGACATACCCCACTATTCCAAGACATTTTGTGCTTTCATAAATTGGGTAACATTAACAGTCAACATTCTTTCCTTTTATATTCTCATTTCCTTTATGTCAGCTGACTGATCATCACACCCCTTTTTTTATTTTATTTATATATTTTAATTCATTTTGTGTATTACACTGCTCACAAAAATGAGGGGATATTATCATTATCATTATCATTATCGGCCATTTCATTTTGAAATATCCCCTCAATTTTGTGAGCAGTATAATTATATTCTTTCATTATTTCTTGTCGTGTTTGTTGTTTTGTGGTAATAAGGTGGTGCAAAATTAAATCTTGAGGAAATTGGAAATTAAGGTATTGTTGTCAGGGGCATCACTGCAGATTAATTTTTTTTTTTTTTGGGGGGGGGTTGCATCAAATTTCATGACATTGTGAATCTGGAGACAGACTGCACTGTATGAATAATGAAGAATGAAATAAGGAAGATTAGATAAATAAGATAAGAACAGAATTTTTTTTTTTAAACTACTGCCAATTTTAAACCAATAATGCAAGTTTATTTGGGATGGCGGCCACAGAACAGACCCAAAAATCAGGACAAACCACGTCTGTGTTTATTCATGTTCTTGTTTATTACTGTTTCAATGTCCTGACCATACTCTTTAATAAAACATAAATACAAAGGGAAAGTAAAATACACTTCAAAACATACTCCTCACAAGTGATGCTTTATCTTTGCCATTTACACCGTTTAGTACACGCCATCATCCAGTGCAACTTACACCTGATACAATCATATTAAGCAACTATGGGTTAAGGTTCTTACTTAGGGAGCAAACAGTGACAGCTTAGGTTGGAATGCTGGATCTTCTTATCCATGGTGCAGTACTTTAATCACAGTCCCTGTCCATGAACTACAGAGAGAGCTCAAATAAAGAAAATAAATGTGTCTGGAAAATAACAGAAATTGCCCTGGCTTTTCCAGTTAATCTGTATTTCCTCAACGTCTCTCCTCTACTGAAACAACTTCCATAACAGCAACTCAGCTGAGCTACTGCAGCCTGCACAAGATGAGCTCTCCCACGCTGCGAATATCACTTAGGAAATGCTAATCACTCGTGGGTCTCCAATTAATGTAATACCCATCCTTATGTTACAGAAAATCCTCCTTCTGAAAGAGAACGGACCGCCAGATCATTTCATTAACCCCCTCCGAGGCACATCATTACATCCCCCCTCAGGCCTTATCTCTAAAACTGCAGAAGTAGACTTCCTAATGAGGAGAAGGGATTTGTCACGGGGCTGCTGTTTGCTCATGGAGTCCTGTCATTACATCCTACTATATCGGATGACACATGACACCCATATTTAGTTACGATAGTCTATCATATTACTGTCATGCAATCATGACCAACTTGTTCTAATGAAGAAGAGTTTGAATTACGAAATTCCTCAGTACTTGCCGCAATTGCTAATACTTGTACGATTCCAGTCACATGGAGTCATGAGTGACTCATGAGTCACTATTCAGATATAAAGAGATTCAGAGATTTCGAATTCACAATAGTTCTCGCTCAGTGCAGGAACTGAAAGAAAAACAGGAACTGAACCCTTCAGAACACAAGCTGAAGCAGCTATGCTTGCACCGCGAGTTTATCAAAAGAGAAAGTGTTTTGTTTTTACTTTTCACTTTTAAGCCATTACTCACTAAATTACATGAGATTTAGATAAGAGGCTCTGTAACAACACAGATTATATTAAACTCATCAGATCATGATACATTTAACTTATGATGAATTTGTTTGTACGTATCTCCCCATCATAAACCAGGGAGTATCTGTACAGTACAACTCCATTATTGCATATAAAGGGAGGCACGGTGGCTCGGTAGGTAGCATCGCTGCCTCACAGAAAGCAAGGTCCCAGGTTCAATCCCATGGTGGAGCAGCCTGGGTCCTTTCTGTGTGCAGTCTGCATGTCTGCGTGAGTTTACTCCGGGTACTCAGTTCAGTGTTTCCCACAGACCAAAGTTAGGTTAATTGGTGTCTCTAAAGTAGCCCTTAGTGTGTGACTGTGTGCACTTTGACGGACGGGTACGCCGACTAGGGTTGTTCCTGCCCTTGCGCCCAGAGTTGCTGGGTACTGGCTGGCCCGCAACCCTGTGTGGATTAAGTGTCCGGCCAAAACTGAGCAACAGGGGAAAGGAAAAACATCCTCAAAAGACATGCTCCTTGGTTGGCTTAGATGTAAGAATTAAACTAATTCTAATTCATGCAAATCGGAATTAATTCATCCGACACACAATGTCTTTACTGGCAGTGTCTGTCTTTTGTCACCTAGCACTGGTCTCTTTGGTAGAAAGCTAGCTTTGCTTGTGGCTCAGTGCACTCGCTGTGCTTGTGCAGTAGTCTATACTGTCTGGTTACATGACAAAGTGAATGTGTCAACTCTTAAGGCACAGCATTGACCTTTTTCGTTGTTGTTTTTGCAAACGGAGTGGAAAAACTAGATAAGCTTACACATTAATAAAAGAAAAACTGAGAAATGTTTCATAATCATATGCCCTGTAATACAAATTGAGTTATTATCAGGCAAACTGAACAGCAAACTGAACAGCAGTGGTTAAGGAGTAATAACCAGAAGGCTTGGGGTTCAAATCCAAGCAAGGCCCTTAACATTTTTAGCTCATCAGGAAGTCACGCTGGATAAGAGGGTCTGTTAAACGCTCTAAATGTAAGCTGGTCTGCTATGACGGGATGGCAGCTAAACACTGATTAATGGTTTGGCTTCCATTTTCATGAATATTCATAAATCCTATTATTTTAATGAGAACAAATGCTGCAGAAACGGTTTCGATGTTCTGGGAATCCTCGAAAGGTTTACAAGATTGCTTTCAGTGAGACTTTTCTCATGACATTTTCAGATATCTGATGGATATGAAGTCAATTTCTATGAAAAAGTTTGCCGCTCTTGCTTGGCGGCAGATAAGGTGTGAATTCGGTAGATACTGATGTTCTCCTCTACAGCTATTTAAAGATATCATCAGGTACCCGTCTAGCAGTCCTACAACTTTCATTACACAGGATCTGCACACCTCTCACGAACACAGGCACACACACCTTTGAATCGCTTGAATCTCACGTGCGATCACACAGGTTTGTTGCTTCCTGGGGAGATGGACTGATAATGACTCATGTGACTCCTGAATCTCGGCCATGTTTCCTTCTGCTTCTTCCTTTTCTATTTATGCTCTCTTAGATAGTGCTGCCAAAGTCTCATGCTACACTAGGTACACATGTTCAGTTTATACAGTCAGTGTTCTTAATATCCCTAACTACATATTCGGTTTCTCACCAACATGTTCTTCCAGTCCTCTGAACATTATTCAAACCACACCAGGGGGCCATAACTTCACTTCCCTCGTGCAGACTGAGGAAGCCATGCAACAAAAACAGTCACCTTCTGGTAGGAGGATATGGCAACCTATAAAGACTGGATTGATTAACAGTGCATCCGGAAAGTATTCACAGCGCTTTACTTTTTCCACATTTTGTTACGTTACAGCCTTATTCCAAATTGTA
>JAUZSV010187167.1:0-12903 GCA_034780495.1 Parotocinclus cesarpintoi
AGAAGTGTTCTAACCGTGCTGATATAAGTGATAACAGCACGGCTTTCTCACACTAAAGCTGTATCACTCCGCGGACGTGTTGCCTAGTAACGGCATATACACACAAACGAAGACGAGTAACACACTCGAGCCGAAGACGAGTAACACACTCCCTCTCATGTTCTTTTGCTTAATTATAGACCGTTTTCTCATTAGCTCACCATTGGACTTGAGACTGTCTCTCTTGGTTGATGTATTTAGAAGCTTTTCTGAGCAAATTACTCGTGTTTGTTTGCATGACATTGTGTTGCTTATTTGTAACAAGCTGTCAATCGTGTTGTGTTTGTGGGCCTGTCCTATACTTGTCCACTGCTACTGTATCTCTCTTACCTGCGACTATAGAAACTGGTTCACATTTACTTGTTGAATCTCTGTTTATACTGTCTGTACTGTCTAATACTGTCTTAGTGCATTTTTATGGCTTCTATAAACAAAAAAACAACAAACAAAAAAAACGCAAAAAACAGGTCCATCCTTAAGTGTTACAGCTTTCCTCTACAGAGGGAGGTAACCATATAATTACAGTATTTTTTCGAATTATTGTGAATTTCCATAAATTACAAAATGTTTACCATGTGCATAACAGTTTAGGCCACTCGCTTTCAGTGGTATCTCTGATGCATTTACGTACACACAGTTTTCTTGTGAAAATACCCTTTAGATTTACATTACAGTAGCATAAATGTACAATGTGACTATGATAATGTCCACTCAACCACTATTTCCGTGAGTTCACATTTGAACACAAAGTTCTTGGTCTAGGGTTAGGCCTTATTTAAAATTTTAGGCTGGTTTAAAGCACGTTTTGCTGTGTTTACTCAGGTGAGGAGGTCAGAAGTAAAGACAGTAGAGACCACAACCATGTTTGTTCAACAGAGGGTGAGACAGAGAGCTGATGCAATCAGTTAGAAGGGGTCCTCTGGGGTTCCTGCTGCCAGAGTACACTGTACTGATTTGTATTCACACCAGTGGAACCTGTGATCTTCAGAATCAAACACATCAAAGGCTTGTATTAAAATGGCAAGACTGCATCCACCATTTCTCCTTAACAGAGAAATGTGAGTTATGCATGCAAAGGTAACCTAAAGTATGGATGTTTAGCTCCTACATTTGTTCGATTCATCTGTTCTCACACACACACTCTCAGGTTCTCTCTAAGGGTGTGTGAAGTTGGTGACTGTTGAGGAGGTGTGAACGGCTTCTGTAAGGTCAGACAGTTATTGCTCTGAAGTGGAGCTGAGTTGCATCAGCTTAGCGCTCTCTCTCTCTCTCTCTCTCTTGCCCCCCCCCTCTCTCTCTCTGTTTGTCTCTCTTTTTCTCGTATTCTCCATTTCTCTTTTTTGAAGGGGTTAGGGGGTCCACTTTATATATCAGTGTAAGAACATTTTGCTGGTTACCCCAAGGAACAATGCTTTTGTACCAAAACTGGAAATTCCTTTCAAAAACTAAAGATTAGTTTTAGGTTAGGAGTAGGTGTATGTGCAGAATTAATTAGCTTTGGCAATATTATGATTAATGTTAAGTAAAGAAAGACAGGGCTGTGTGTATGTGTTGGAGGGGGTGGTATGTTCCTCAGAGACCCATTACATTAAATGTTTTCCTCAGAACCGTATGTGACGGTAACACCAGTACAACAGATAATATGGAATAAGGAAAATATGGATGTTATAGCTGTTATGTACTGTTCATCAGTGTTGTGTTTATCATAATTTTTGTTAATATCATTACGTTCTCAATAAGTATTATGAATTTGAAGAAGATCCAGAGATCCAGAAGCACACACACACCGAAACACACAGTGTGATCTGCTAGTTCTGGACTCTTACTTCATTCCTTGCTTTGTTCTGCTTTGTACACTTACACTTTAAAACCTGATTTAGATTGATAGCCTCTGAAGTGATGCCCATATGTGTTGAATAATTTATTGACTGCTAATAATCGATTCCGGTGCTTACGTGTGGTTGTGGAGGTTCTAACTCTTGCAGGAGAAAGTATGAAGACTTGTTAAACATTGGCATGGCATTGTGGGACAAGCACTTGATAACCTTTTTAAAATTTTTGACAATATAAGAATTGTTCATTTTTATTAAGCAGTCTTTCAAACTGTCACAGTTTAAAGTATGAATGATTGTTATTGAGGTTTGGGCAAAAGTTGTTAGAGAACTGTTTATTTAAAGAAATTTCAGTTTCTGTATTATCTGTATCTAAAATAAACATATTCTCACACAAGTCATGATGTTAATGAAGTGTAAACTTTTAAGATTAGCAGTTAGGTTGAAGGTAAAATAGATCATGTATAAATGGACATGCTGCTGTATTTAAAAAAAAACAGGGGCCTGTCAAAGTCTGTTCTTGACACGATAGATTGTGTTCAAATTCAGAAAATTCAAGATCTTTGTTACACTGCCCAGGACTGGATGACCAATAACGATCACTCCAAGAACAAAGTAATTGTTTGCGAAATCACAAAAAAATCTTGAATTCTAAGCAGCCTCACTCACATTGGCTAATATATATAATATAAAATTGGCTAATTCAGTCCCCCACAGCTCATGTTGAGTCCACCACCAGAAGAACACTAAACAACAATGGTGTGCAGGCATATTTGCAAAGAGAAAGCTACTGTCTTCCAAACAGACCTCTGTTTCTCATCTGTAGGTTGCTAAAGATCATGTGAACAAGCCAAAGGGCATATAAATGTTTTGCCGATGGATGAGACCAAATATGACTTTTTTGTTTAAATGGGAAGCATTATGTATGGGGAAAGGAAAAGGTAAGAACATAAGAACCTTACCTCATTTGTCAGAACGGCTTCCAACATTTTCGGAATATTGAATTCTTAATTATACCAGTATATTCAAAAGAAACACATCAGCACATCTATCTTTGATCTGTGTCTCAGGAGAATGTGAGCCATGCAACAAGACAAAAGCCCTAAGCACAAAAGTCATTATGCCAAAGAAAGGTTAAAGAAGAATAAAGTGAATGTTTTAAAATGTCTATGGAATGACCTGAAGCAAGCCAGTCATGTGAGGAAACCTACTAATGTTCCAGAGTTCTGTATAGAGAAATGGAACGAAAAATCATGCAAACTGCTGATCAGTGGTCACCAGAAATGTTTGATTGCAGTTGCTGCACAAGGGGGTCACACCAGATACTAAAAGTAAAATTTCACAAACTTTTACCACGCATAGAATTGTAATATACTTTTAGGACCTATAGCAAGATATTACAGTTAAATGCTAATAAGTTATGTAACTGTTGCATAACATGTAAGATAGTTTAAGGTGGGCGAAAATTAGGGTATCATATTTAAAAAGAAGTAATACCACATCAGATATCAATCTTTTGCGTCTTCTTTTCCCTTCGGCTGCTTTAATTAGGGGTTGCCACAGTGGATGTGGTCCGCATATTAGACCTTACTCAGTTGAAACTTGTTGTTGAAACCCTCTCACAGGCTCTCACAGTGAGGCACTTTAGAGAGACCACTTGACTTATTGCATGAGTGCCTAAAGAAAAGCAGAAATGGGAAGAATATGTAAACCCCACAAGGACAGAGTGAGACTAGGAATCATATTAGATATCTCTGGAGCTGAGGTGACAAATGTGCCACAGTGTTCCCCATGATCAGAAATCTGTACAGTAAAAATGTGGAGTTCTTCGGAATAGAAACAGGTTATTTAAATTTTAAACTAGACACCTACAAATTTCAAACAAAGAATCATGTGTTCAGTTAGTAAATGTGTGGTCTCAATTTCAAGACATTGGCCTATTTCTTAGCTGATGAACTTGTATTGATATTAAAGCAAGTGTATTGCGATTGGGAGGAATGAACAGATCTAACTGCGTAATTTGTGTTGGGCGAGCTGTAAAGTAGATTGCAAAATAGAGAGACGTGAAAGTTTTGTTTGGATCACGTGAGTTCTTGGCTGAAAACCGATGAGCGAACAAAAAAAGGTCAAAGAGAAATATCTGGTTAGATGTGTTGGAAACTGTTTGAAAATGCAACATCAACAAATACTACCAAGTCAGATTAATGTCAGTGTATTGGTTAAACTTTTTGGTGATTTTGTTCCAAACCATTTCTTTTCCTGCTGGGATATATACCGCAAAGTGACTTAACATAAATTAAGAGAAATGCAGTCCAGATAAACAGCCTATAAAATGGGATATAATTTTTACCATACACTTATTATAACCAATTTTTACCTTTTGCACAATAATTGGTTTGACATTCCATCTAACTAGCACTCAGTTGATGACTCCTGAGGGGACATTCACATCACTACAACAACCAATTTAAGAAGCATTGCATGATTTTTTTATTAAACCCATATTCAGTTTGTATTCTCAGTAAAATAATGTTACTTTGTTCCTGTGTTGTCCCTGATATTCCTTATCATGCATGTTGTAGTTCATTATGAGTTTGTTGTTATACTTGCATTTTGATACCTTTTGGAGTTACAAAACTTCAAATATAAATCAGGCAGCATACCTTGTAAGAGAGGTCTTGGATTCATTTTTGTCATAATAATAATAATAATAATAATAATAATAATAATAGTAGTATAATTCTAGAATATTAGAGTAAAATCATATAAAGGCTTTTTTCAGGTTTGTACAAGCACAGTTTAGATCATTTGGCTATTCTCCAACTAGCCAGCAAACCTAATAGAAAATGGTGTCAAGGATTCTTACTTCAATCTCCAAAGCAGACCCTAATTTAAACCCTTCATGGTAATCGTAATTTCTTTACAATCAGAAATTGTGTTTGAACTACAAAGAAAACTGGTACCATGAACATAACAATAAGTTTAGTGTACTTCAAAGGCCTTCCCAGACATTAATGCAGTACCTTTGGGATGTGGTAAAACAAGGGATTACCACCAGAAACAGTTAACAAATCTGCAGCATTTATGTACCTTAACTATGCCAACATGATCCAGAATCTCGAATGTTTTCAGTTTTCCATCTTTTCCTAATTTTGTGAAATTAAGAATTCATACTGTTCAGATAACAAACTGTATATCAAATACAAAGTAATTTCAGATTTACCAAAGTGCTTTTAGGAATGTATTAATTATGTCTCTTCTGTAATAACCTACATACATTTATTATAGAAGTTCAGCAAGAGTTAATCTGTTCAAGTGGCCCTATATTTAAGTAAATATCCACTAATTAATATGTTGGTTCATTATTTTGATTACAGAGGCAATTATACTTACTGTAGTATTATCATTAAAAATATTTACAAAAAATGTTAAATCATGCATGTACTAATGTACTATCATCATGCATGGAAAAATGTACTAATGCATCACAAATTAAACTAATATGAATTGATTCATTGGGAAACGCATTGTCTTTGTATGTGCTGGCATGTACATGCATGCTTTTTTTTGTCAGTCTCTAAAACCGTTTCTGTTTGTTTCTAGAGGTAAAACACACAGCACACAAGCACAGAGCCCTATGGTCCCAAATGTACTGCTGACAAAAATTAGGATGAAATGAAATTTGATCAGTGTATATGCAGTCACATTCTTTTTCATCGTGGTTTGTGTCTTTAGAAGCACGTCCAGTGCTGGTCTACACTGGTCACTGGTGTAAACTGACCATGTGTAAAAGAAACCATAAATTCAGCTCAGATCTACCATTACTGTTCTACAGAGTTACTCAGTATAAGTAAATTACAGAGAACACTGATCTGCCAGTGCTGATTTGATTTGTACTGATTTTGTTCTCTCTTTTTTGTACCACCTGTGCCACAATTGAAGTATGCCTGTCAATCATGCTTTCTTTTAAACATTTTGTAATTCACACTTAAAAATGCCAATTTACATTTCACGCTTCAAGTGTTAGCATGGTTCATCCATTTTTCACACTATTTATACAGAAACAGATACATTACATGGTGTGAACTCGTTGTCATCATGTAATATAAATGGGCTGTAAAACACATGGTTAAGAAAAGCAGAGTGCAAGCAATGTGCAGCACTGGCAATGAAGACGAGCTCTGAGTGAAACTGTCTGCCGTGTGTCAAATTTCAGTCCTGCAGGTCCACACCAGTGCAGCTTTTAGCAACGTCATTTATTTACCACACCTTATTTAGATTGTCAGCTAATGATCAAGGTCTCCCTGGACTGATTTTGGTGTTAAAAGAGACAAATCAGGCATTCAGGTAATGTGGCAGTCTATCACCAGGGTTTGCACCCACAATGCAGCAGTGACAAGTCTTCTGAAGTAAAATAATTTAAGATGGCTAATAACTGTGATGATCATTTTCAAATGTACGTTACATTTGGCAACTTTACTGATTTTTACTTTAGTTTAGTTAACTTTTAAGTATTGCCTGCCTTACTGCCTTCAAGACAAAATCTTGAAATCTTCTCAACAAGATAATAAAAAAACATGCTGCACACATTGCAATGGCATTAACTGCCTGCAGTCCTGTACTGTACCAAATAAAAAATGCGCAGAATTATTAAACGAAAAAATTGCCAACGATGACCCTGTACTGCTGTACACCTTACGATGTGTTTTCTGGAAGAAAGGGACATAATAACACCTGAAACACTTTGTCACCTGGTCTTTATTGTGCCAAAACATATTTTAAGTGTTGTGTAAAGGAATGGTACCATTACAAAGTGGTAAATGATTTACATTCACAAACGTTTTTGGAATGTGTTCACAGTGTGAAATGCAGGAATTGATATACAGTATAATAACAAATGAAATGAAGTTTACCAGATAAAGCATAAAATATCTTTTGTTCATACTGTTTGCAAATAAATAAAACTGAAACAATAAGAAACTAAGAAACACTTTTTTTTTCTTTTTGTCTTTTTTGTTGTTGTTTTTTAAATTCGGGGTTGTTAGTAATAAATCTGATGTTTTGGGCAAATGTTGTTAGGAAGATTTAGGGCTTGATTGGAGAGTGAAGCAGTTCAGAAAGAGTAGTGATTAATCTGCATTAAACAGTGTTCAGTCTTAGTACTTTAGTAAGAGGAATGAAGATAGTTACATTTTATTATTTTTAAAACAACATTTCCTAATAATTTTTGTACAAACAGTATAAATTCAGTCAATTCAATTACATTTAACATAATTTATAAAGCTCTTAAAATTACAAATCTCTGTTTATGCAAATTAATATTAGATTATTATAATATCTTAATTTAACAGCATAGCATTTTGCATGGAGAAAAACAAATATTTTTGTTTACAGAAACATAAAAAATATTGTTTTACAGAAATGTGCTGTTTTTTTCAGCACTTTAAATCATCTCTAACAGCCTGTGATAAGAGTTAGCTCTGTTTTTGACTAATTAAAATACTGATAATAAACATATTTTATTCACAATATTTTATTACCATTATATTTTACCATTTTATTACCTATTTCTTTAATTAAAATGTCAATGAAATGATACAGTTAGGATCCAGAACTGAAAACTTTTGAAAGATTGCGAAAAATTGTGAAAAATATGTAAATGATTGCAATTTAAGAGCAAAAAAATACATTTACTGAGGAAACTGTACAATTGAATAGAGGTCCTAGTACCCTGGATACAAGATGGGATACAGTTAGGCATGGAGGCATACATGTTGTATATGGCATCCTGCTGAACATTTGCCTACAGATGTTGCAGCTTAGCCTGTAGATCCTCCATACCTGTAGGTATGGACTGAATTGCTCCATACTCAAACCCAATGGTTGTCAGATCTTAAACTGAACCCTAAACAATCAATGCCCACTGTGACAATAATTTGTATTTTTCTAAGCACCTGGAAATGTTCTGGGCAGAGACAGAAATGGGTATTGAAGGTGCCAGTTGTGTCTGGATGGTGGACGAAAACAATTCTGGTTGTGCTTGTTGGTGGATCCCCTCTACTGGTGGCCAATATGGGAAATCTGGAACCTGGGTTGCCATGTGTGCATTCTTTCACAGAAACACTGCTCTGAACACCTCCTAATAGCTAGGTCACAACGACTTAGACGTTAATATGTTGAATCAACCATCCTGCTTGTCTTAATCTAATAATGTGCCCCTTTTCAAAGTCTGTCAGCTGTTCTACTGTGTCATAGAGGCGTGCCTTGCATCCTTTGGACTGGATCCAGTTTCTGTCCTTGTCTCTTTTTCACAGCTTTACTAAATAGTGTTCTAGTTTTCTCCATATGAAGCTAAGTCAAAAGCTACTACTCATGAAACCCTCATTTATTATACTTTTCGTCTACACTGCCTTAACATCTGTAGACGACGTTGTTCACTCTTATTCTTCTGAAATACTTAAATTACATCTACTGTACACGATTCCGAAGCAGTAGATGATCATGCTTCTATAAAACTTGATGTGTACTCTCAATTTATTGTTAAACACAAACTCTAGGCTATGCAAGCTACTGTATATAGGAAAAAATTAGACTTGTTGTTTATCCAACAATTTATGTAGACCATCTCATAGGTTGCTTTAAATGCTGTCTGCTCCTCCTGCTTTTTTCAGTGATCAGTAATGCATAACTGCAGGCCTAAGACACTGTGGGCCATACTAAACAACCTGACAACACCTGTTTGTGTCGTATCTGGGTCTGAACTTTATGAATCTTTTCCAAAGTTCTTTAAAAATATTTTTTTTCTCTGTATCACCTCCTCCTACAACACTCCTCCGTCTGCTCTACACATGGTGTCTCCTGAACCACCTGTTCACCCACTTTGCAGATTACTCCTACAAAGCTCATCAGCTATCAAGGAGATAATTATGAGGTCTAACTCATCGTCTTGCCGATTAGATCCTGCTCCTACTTTTCTCCTTAAAACATGTCAGCCTGTAATCTGTGCTCACATTTTCTATCTGATTAATAGCTCTTTTGCCACTGCAACAATTCTGCAGCCCTGGATCCAACTGTGATGAATAACTACCAACCAATTTCCAACCATCTTTTTGTGGCTAAGATTTTAGAAATTGCTTCTCAGTCGCGGGTTCACTTTGCTACTAATAACCTGCATGAGCCAGTTCAGTTTTTTTCATTGCAGAGGCAGCTCTATTTAGAGTAGTCAGTGATCTGCTTCTGTCTCTGGCTTTGGTGATCTTAATATATTTTTATTTCTTTGATCTCAGCCTGTCATACTGCCTGTCATGGCATACTGCTGGGTCTTTCTTTGACTTGCATTGCAGACTGTCTCCTGGTTCATTGTATACCTTACTGAAAACAAGACTTCATCTCTATCCAAAACTGAAATCATCCACTGATTTTCACTGATTATCTGCTTCATCTACATAAGGTGTTCCTCAATCATTGCTTTTTGGTCCTTTTCTTTTCATAATTCATATGTCTCTTCTGGGTCACAACATAAATTTTCATTGTAACATCCATACTACCCAGCTATACTTCAGTACTGCTACACATATTCCCCCTACTTTATTTACTGTGTACATATGTGAAATATATGACTGGATGGATTCCCATTTGCTTATTCTTAATTCCATTAAATGTTCTATAAATCAGTCTTAAAAGTCGAGCTGATAATTGATTTTAATTAGATTAGATTAGATGCCACTAAAACCTTCTTAAAAAACTTTTCCCTTGGTGTTATACCACTGCAGCTCACACAAGCTCCTTCCCTCATCTGTTTTACACTGCAATACTTCACCCTTCACTCAGTTTAAAAGATCCGGAGACTAGTACATTACTGCAATGCCATTTTCATTGGCCTTCTTTCCAAAACCACTGATAGATTTTTAACTTATATTTAGAAAGTATATTTAAAACTCGGCAGCTAGAGTCCTTACTCCACCATGAGATGTGCTCATACCACTCCCGTTCTATATACGCTTCACAGTACGATCATGATATTTTCTGCTTTTATTAGATGCAGCCATTTTCCAGTGTCCAAAACCAAACCAAGAATTATCTTAAAATCATGCTTTTCTCCCTTTCCCCAAGTAGGTAATATAATACATCTCTTTCAAGTGAATTATAGGCAGAAATTATGTGGAGTGTGATGCACCATCTCATTAATTTCTCATTTAACATATTTTCTTTTCATAATTCATGATTATTGCATAGGGCTCAAACAAGCTTCAAGAAAGTATTTCGCTCAGATAGGATTAGATAGTTTTCATGTACTGAAAGGACACTAATTTTAACCCATGAACTGCTGGGTTTTGCACATATACCTTATTATCAGTGCAGAGATTGTTTTGTACAGAGGATAGGTTTGGTGTACTTTGTTTGTTTAATTGCTCAACCTCACTAATCTGTTTTTTTGGTAGGATTTAACAGATCAGAATGTCTCTCTAGCAGTCCAAAGGGATACCCAAGCATCCATATTTGCATAATTGACTTGCATATTTGCTGTTAAAGGGAAAGGGGGATGCACATCTGTTCATCAAATCGATAAAAGGCAGATTCAGAACATTAAATAGCAACATAAGACTTTCAGTATAAAATGAATTCTATTACATTTTAATGTGCAGACTGGTTGTCAGGCTTAGATTACCTTTGCCTCTGACATTTCAAAAATGTTAACAATTTAGTGAAAATCCATTTTTGACATTTTTGTATTGAACCTGAAGGTGCTTTCCTTCTCGCCACAATTACTCCATTGTGCAAACTGTGCATATGATTAGCAGCTGCCCTTTAGTGGTATCAATTTAAGAAAGCCCTGACTTTCAGATTTTTTAGTCATATTATCTCCACTAAACATGTTTTTGGCTTTGACCCCTCCCTGTATTTTGCATCCATAGTAGAAAGTTAACATAATTTGCAAACATGCAAAAATGGCCAGGCTGTTTACTCATTTGAATGGCATAATCCCTGTAACACCTGTTGTTAAATCCTTTTGCCCAGTTTTTGCTGGTGTTATCAACTTTGCACACACATACCCCAAAGAACTGCTTCATGATAGGCTGCTTGCTGTGCACTTAGCCCTGCTTGCCATGAGCACACATACTACTGATCAAATTGAAGTGTACTGAAGCAGAATGTCATGGCAAGAGTTATCCAGAGTCTATAGCAGCATTAGCAACCCTGTCATTTTCTTCTGGTGTAGGTGATAAGCATACATTCATGGAGGATTTTATTAAGGCTCAAGCGGCACCAAATACTTCTATTCATATGATGTAATTTTAACGTCATCCTAAGAAATCCTAGCTAACTGGAATGGACACTGTGACAGTTTAACCTACATGCAGACCATGTTAGCATATACTATATTACCTTAGACTTCGTTATGTGACATCAACAGTAAAAATTGTATGCCATTTACTTAGCTATGTGTGTTACACACCTTATAAATCTTAACATTAGCAAAATGTATCAAATAGTTAACCAAGTAGTGTTTAGTCGAATACAGTGTTGAGACCATAAACGAGCGGTCTCAGTCTGTCTTGGTCTCAACCTCATATAAACTCTGTCTTGCCGCAGTATTGTTGCAGGGTGACTCTGAAATTGTTTTTCGAGAATAGCGTTAATTACAATATTAATTATAAACTGATCTTTTTACTTTTGTTATTGAATATAAATAATCCATTCAAACAGGATAAATGAGCCCTTTCTCTACATGCCTGAAATGACCAGGGAAATGAACAAGGAAAAGTATCCACTCACTGCACAAATTTTATTTTAAATCGTATGACATTAAGAATGGACAAACGTGCACATTGTACAAGTAAACTTTTTTTGCCTGGTCACTTTACCATGTCCACAAAATCTGGATTATTTTTGTTACGTTTTTACATTTATTAATAGTTATGAATAGAATGGATGTTGTCGGTTATATTAAGTTAACTGTATATGGTGAGTTTTGATAAAGTTTGAGAGAAGGATGAAAACAGTGAGTTAAAAGTCACAGGACACGTTGCATGCTGCATCGTGGACTTTTCACAAAGGCTGACAAAACCATTGTTGAGGTTTCTTGGTCCGTGGCGGTATTCAGACGAGCACTGCGTAACTTGTCGTCCACAGTCCCGGTTTCTCAGAATTTGGCTATGAGGGATCTAACAGTGCTGTGTGAAATTGGAGGCCTTTGGCTATGTCGTTTGTTGAAATGCTATGATACAGTAGCTGCGTTCCCTGGACATCAGAATCATCAATTCTATATTCAGTTACCTGAGACGATCAACAAAAGTTTTTAACTGTCTGTGTTGATAACTTTCGAACCAGAAGAGATATTATGTTATATATATATATATTTGTTTTGTTTTTTTTAGACAATTCTGGACTTCTCTGACATGTTACATGAACACCTTTCCATTGGAAAAAATAGCCCTTGATCAAATATGGTGGTTTTAATGTTCAAGACAGCCTAATAGATACACCCTCTTACCCGTTACTTGCTGTTGTGTTCAGATATGTAATTTTTCCTTTTGTTTCTGAAACAACATGGTGTCCTGTGACTTTTGTCTCACACTGTGTTATTTGACATTATACTTTACAAATTGTATTATTAAAGATGATATATATTATTAATGTCACTTATATATAATGTATAATGACTGTAACGTGTATTACAAGCTCATTTTATTGTTTTTTTTTCCTGTATTATGAAAAAAAAATATCTGATCTCATTCTCATCTCGGTCTCAGATACTCTTGAGTTTTAACCATGACTAAGAAATGAGTAATAAAAACCTTGATTAACTAGCAACTTGAGAATAAAATGAAAGGAAAATGAAGTCTCTCAGTAAAGTGTTGCAACAAAAGCAGTACCTTTGCCAAGTTAAATGGCTAAGCAACTGAAACAAACTGATATATGTGTATCATATTATACATACATAATTTATAAAGTACAGTCGATTCCGGTTAATAGGACCAGCCACTTATTCGGACCAAATCCTAAAGTACCGAAACAAATCCTATTATAT
>JAUZSV010187275.1:0-12902 GCA_034780495.1 Parotocinclus cesarpintoi
CACACACACACACACACACACACACACACACACACACACACACACACACACACACACACACACACACACAAAACAAAGGCTTTTATAGAAGTTGAACCCAAACCCATCCCACCTCAGTCACACCAATCACAAGACGGCTCCGAATACAGGATGATAAAATCCCGTTCATGACGCAGAGGGGAAACTAGACCACCCCTCCACCTCAAGGGGCATTTCTTAAGAGTCCTCATGATCCCCTAGAGAGGTGCAGAACAGGTCCAGGCTGAGATGGGGCAACTCTGGTCATAGCGCTGGCAGGACAAGACTCCTTCTGTCCTCCATTACATTTCCAGCATTTAGCAGACGCCCTGATCCAGAGCGACTTACAACTTACACAATCGTACAACCCAAGCAATCGTGGGTTAAGGGCCTTGCTCAAGGACCCAACTGTGTCAGCTTGGCAGAGGTGGGATTTTGCCTTAACCGCTAGGCTACCACATCCCTATGTCCGTCTGTCTTGGCGCCACGTGGGTGGTCGCACCAGACCCTTCTCCTGGTCTCTCAGGCTCCAGACCTGGGGATGCATCCCAACGGTCAGCCCTCAGAGGCCTGGAGACCAAGGCAGGACAGGACTGCTGGGCGGTTACAAGCCACACATGGGGTCGGGGGCATTTTTTGGCCATATAATGGTGAGACTTCAAGACTTGAAGCTAGCGAGGTATCCTGGAACTAAACAGCTCAGAAGCTCTGAACTGAGAAACATCCACAACATTTTGGAGCATGTCCCTGAGCTCAAGGGCTGGCTCGTCAGTGGCTTTGGGGTCAAAATCAAGAAGATTTTCAAGGATTGGTTTGGCGAGTCGGCTCAGTCAGAACATTTAAACATTAATCCCCCCCCCAGCCTTTGACCCAGGTAAATCGAGCATTTTGCTTGTTTGCATCTCACCAAAGATCCAAAACTGCATCTGGTTCCCTTAGCTGAACAGGAACCGCATTTCCTGCACCTCAGATGCGGTCTGAATTTACAACACGGCCATGTAAAATGCAGCAGAATCTGTTCACGTAAAAAAACAGGTGAGTTTTATGAGGATCCCTGGCCAGGCAGAATGGTTTTGCTAAAGTCTCCCATTACGTGAAGTAGGGTCCTTGGTTCCAACCCCAATCAGCCAATCAGCCATGTGAAACTCATCAGTACTCGGGGTTGAAGGTCGAGCCAAACTCGTTTATGGGTGCAGCACACGCGACACGGAGTGCTGTCCCTTAAAATTGTGGCATTTATCAGGTGACAGTCGTCATGTCACTCGAGCTGCATGCGTGTATATAACAATGGCGTCACGTAAAAGAAGCTGGTTCACCTGTACAGGTGCTCACAAAAGGCGGTACGCCAAGAGTTTTGGCACATCAAAGTCCAAAAAAACAACCAAAACATCTGATGGACATCTGGGTCGAGTCAACCTGCGGGTTCATTTATAAAAAAAAGCACGTCCCAAGGGTTGTTTGCCACTCCAAATGATAAGGTGCGCCTTGAATGGCCATCTAAAGTACTCACAATTTGGGGGAACACCAAATTACCATTTGGGACGCTTTAATTTAGGAACCTGAGCCACGTCCGTACCTAGTGACCAGAGTTTGAGAAAAGGAAGACGTCTTACCTGAGCTTTGACCCGAGTGAGGTTGAATAACAACCTGCATCTCACAGTCAGTAACCCAGTCCAGATCCTCCATCCCAGAAGGAAAAACCAGTAACCTAAAGAACCCTCTGAATGAACCTAAGAGCTTCCATTGGAAAGTTCGGATCTAGGAAGAAGAACGGATGGATCCTACCAAGAAGGACGAGACTCACCTGAAGCTCATTCATGCGATCACAGACAGCAGCTCTCAAATCCTCCACCTCATAAAATAAGCAATTAGTGTGTAAATATGTCAAACAGGCAAAAGTCCGAAACTTATGTCTTTACACGTCAGGTTAGGTTTGTTCAGACTCGAGTCGCGTGGAAAGTAAAATCCTTATAACACCGAATCCAATAAAATCGTGGAGCAGAAAGCAGATCGTTCCAATCGACTCCACAGGGGCAGCGAGAAATAAGACTGGGAGTCGATTCAGAAAAGAGTCGATTCTTTGAATCTTTACGATATGGAGAATACAGAGTCGACTCTATAGATTTGGAATCGTTTACAAAAATAAAGACTAAAACACATGAGCAGTTTGAAAAAATCCTCCCTTAACACATTTACCTGTGACTTCATGTATGCCAAAATATGTTTAACATTCGAATCGTAATGTGACACTTATTTATATTTTAACATTTTAATTTTCAGAAAGTTCAGTCTGGTTTTTGACAACCATTTGTCTTCACTTATGTTTGTGCCTATTTTTTAATTATGGTTTTATCTTTGTGTCATTTAGTGGATTAAAGTTGTGCTTAAAAAATAATTTAACACCTTAAATGCTTTAAAATAACATTGATCTGGTGTCATTCAAACGGAAAAAATCGTTCATTCATTTTATTCCGCTTAATCCACACGAGTCACTGGCCAGCCGGTGCCCACCCCACTCTGGGCCCTGCAAGGGCAGGAACAACCCTAGATGGGGCACCAATCTATCGTAGGGCACACACACACACACACACACACACATACACAGTAACACACTAAGGGCCAGTTTAGAGACACCAATTAACCTAACACTCATATCTTTGGACTGTGGTAGAAAACCAGAGTAAACCCACACAGAAACGGGGAGGAACTATGGGCCACTTTAAAGACACCAATTCACCTAACACGCTTGTCTTTGGACTGCTGTGGGAGGAAACTGGAGTACCAGGAGTAAACCCACACAGACACGGGGAGGAACTATGGGCCACTTTAAAGACACCAATTAACCTAACACACATGTCTTTGGACTGCTGTGGGAGGAAACTGGAGTACCAGGAGTAAACCCACACAGACACAGGGAGGAACTAAGCCCACTTTAAAGACACCAATTAACTTAACATGCATATCTTTGGAGTGCTGTGGGAGGAAACTGGAGTACCAGGAGTAAACCCACACAGACCCAGGCCACCCCACCCTGGGACTGAACCCGGGACCTTCTTGCAACCCCACCGACCCCCGTGCCACCCACGTAAGAATGAATTCTAACTTTATACCTTAAAATACTTATTCATTTATTAAACACCTAAATAATTATCTTACGTTTTGAACTATAAGATAAATTTACATTTATATCTAAGGTCTTTTTGTGATTCTTGAGGTTGCATGACCTATTTTTCATAAACAGGAACCAAAATAATAAAATATGTTTAATAAAACAATATTATTTTCGTGTAATATTTGTATAAATAATAAAAGTCTGGATTGGATTGAGCTGTTATAGAAAGGGAGAAGAATAACGATACTATTGAATCACTTTAAAGAATCGACTCTATTGATTCCTATTACTGCCAGTAGGGAGAATTAAAGAATCGGGAGTCGACTCCAACGGAAACTTTTTCTCGTAGGCGGAGTTAGAGGAAAAAGACCCGCCCTTTCCTTGTAACCCATAGCAACGGATCAACGTTTGGGTTAGCGGAGCGGTACTAGCATAACAGAGCTAACAATAACTTTAACGTCGAGAAAACTATAAAGAGGAAAAAAAAAACAATTAACGAGGTAAAAACAAACAAACAAACAACTTTCACGTTTACAACTAAACTAACAACCATTTAGGTTCGTGCAACTTTCTAAGCCGTTTAGTTTAGCACGCGGTCTTTAAACCAGATGTTTTACAGCGTACATATGTTATAAAATTAATATTGCAGCTTCAATGAAGAGCAAAATGTTTTTAAAAATGACAAATACATTTTAGATTCGTCATTGCTTTAAAAAAAAAAATATTCAGGACACTCTTTGGTCTGTTAAATAAGTAAATATGCAAATAACTAAATAAAAGGGATACAATAAATATAATAAATAGCGTTTTCATTAACAAATATTAACATTTTATTAACAGATATGAACAGATATTAACAATATATTTTTTAAAAGTTTTAGGTCAAAGGATGTTGATTTATTTCGAGAAAATGGGATTTTAATAAACAAATAAACTCTAAGGAAACTAAAACGAAGAAATTTTAATGGAGCATCACTTATATACATTATATATATGTTTAAAAAATACATACAAAATCTTATTTCTATTATTACTCTGGGACTGTGGTGCCCAAAAAGGTCCATACCCGGGAACTGCCAAGCTGCCCCTGTGGGCCCTCGAGTACCAAAATAGTTACTGGATCTTTTTGTGGAACCAAGTGTCTGTCTGTCAAAATCTGTCTGTCCTCACACAGGTTCAGTCTCGCTCTTTCTCTCTCTCTCTGTTCAGACCGGGGTGTGTTTGCAGTTTGCAGTTATGAGCGCAAGAAAACCCAAAAGTGGTGCAATCAGAATGAAAGGTGAGCATTTGAGAGTGAATTCATAAATTAATAAGTGTTTTATCCTGCTGCTTTATCATAAATCTCAACATTTCAACATATCGGATTTCTATATTGTCTGTGTTTTAATTTCAGATAAGAAAAATAATCTGCCATCACCACGGGAAGGCTCTGCAGGAACTAAATCTGAAACAGGAACTAAATCCGAAACAGGAACTAAATCTGAAACAGGAACTAAATCTGAAACAGGAACAGGTAAAAACACTTAAAAAGCAATAAAACTCGATTTAAATAGTGTTTATTACTTTGGGTAATACAATATAACACCACTAGGTGGCGCACAAAGATAAATCATCTATATACATATATTAATAAATTAAATTAATAAATAAAATAAATACATTTATTTATAATTATAATTAATTATCTATTTTTTTTATTCATTACTAATTAAAATAATCATATTTAACACATTTTATGGATATTCACTAAATTTTTTAAAATAAAGCAAACTATATTTTGGGTGAATAAATGATTCACAATAAATAATTAGATATCTATAAAATAAAAGTACTACAGAGATAAATAATGTCTAAAAATGTATAAAATAAAATATACAAAAACATTAAGAACAAAACTACAGTGGTTGAAATCAGTTAAAAAATAACTATAAAAATGTTATATAAAATAAAATAAAATAGCTGCATTTACCACATTTTAAATGATGATTCAATTATTAAAAATGCCAAACTATATTTGATGAAAATAAGAATATTTAGGGATAATAACGGAACGGGGTTTATGATAAATGTGAAAAAATCTCGGGAGTAATAATATAGATAAAAACAGAATAAAAGTAAATCATAAATAATAATAAAAACGTTTACCACGAATTTGGAATAAAGGTAAAAACAGAATAAAAAATTATCGATAATAATAAAAACGTTTACCACAAATTTGGAATAAAGATAAAAACAGAAAAAATTATAAATAATTGGAAAAACATTTACCACAAATTTGAAATAATAATTGAATTGAGTTTAAAACTAAACGTAAAACATATAAAAACTCTTCAAATTTTCAACTTAAATAATGTTAATGTCTTTTTAAAAGTCTGAATATCTTTAAATATCCTTAAAAGTGATCAATAAAATATATATATATATTTACCTCGTTTTAGGATTTCAACTTAACGAGATAATAAAATATTTGTTATAAAATACCACATTTAAAAAATAATAGAGATAAAAAAATCAAGACAAAGTATAGTCTATAAAATATATAGTATATAATACAGTAACACTATTAGTTTAATACAGAATATGTAATATATAATAATAATAAATTGAATGAAAATAAATCTCTCAGCTCTTTGTAGAGCCTGATTTTAAAAGCGCAGTCGTTTTGTTTATTGTGATTCGAACCTTCTCTGGTGGTCTCGGATGGAATGAAGTGGTGTAACTGAGACTTTACCCCGAGGCTCAGCTTCATTCATCTTCATCTGAGTTTGCTCTTTTGTTCTGACGCTCTTAAACATCTCCTGTTTTCTCAGGTGTCCATCATTCTGTTCTTTAAACCAAATGAGTGAGCTGCTTCATATTACATATTACATATTACATGACATTACATTTAGCAGAGGCGCTTATCCAGAGCAACTGAAACAATCTTAAAATCCAAGCAGTTTTGTGGTCACTTTCCTGCCCAAGAGCCCAACAGTCACAGGTGGGATTTGAACCCTGGACCTTCTGATCCATGGTTTAGTACCGTAAGCAAAAACGAGACCCTGATCATTCCAGAATATACAGAGAAACCAGCTAAGGATCCTGTGCTCCCAGTATCTGAACCTTTATTTATTTATTTACTAATGGTTTAAATGGTTCTATGGGGTGTGTCAACGGATTTAAAGGTGCTATAAGGTGTGTAAATGGATTTAAAGGTGCTATAAGGTGTGTCAACGGATTTAAAGGTGCTATAAGGTGTGTAAATGGATTTAAAGGTGCTATAAGGTGTTAAAGTGGTTTTAAAGGAGCTATAAGGTGTGTAAATGGATTTAAAGGAGCTATAAGGTGTGTAAATGGATTTAAAGGTGCTATAAGGTGTGTAAATGGATTTAAAGGTGCTATAAGGTGTTAAAGTGGTTTTAAAGGTGATATAGGGTGTGTAAATTGATTTAAAGGTGCTATAAGGTGTTTAAATAGATTTAAAGGTGCTATAAGGTGTTAAAGTGGTTTTAAAGGTGCTATGAGGTATGTAAATTGATTTAAAGGTGCTATAAGGTGTTTAAATAGATTTAAAGGTGCTATAAGGTGTGTAAATGGATTTAAAGGTGCTATAAGGTGTGTAAATGGATTTAAAGGTTTTATGAGGTATGTACATGGATTTAAAGGTGCTGTAAGGTGTGTAAATTGATTTAAAGGTTTTATAAGGTATGTACATGGATTTAAAGGTGCTATAGGATGTGTAAATGGATTTAAAGGTGCTATAAGGTGTGTAAGTGGATTTAAAGGTGCTATAAGGTGTTAAAGTGGTTTTAAAGGTGCTATAAGGTGTGTAAATGGATTTAAAGGTGCTATAAGGTGTTTAAATGGATTTAAAGGTGCTATAAGGTGTTTAAATGGATTTAAAGGTGCTATAAGGTGTTTAAATATATTTAAAGGTGCTATAAGGTGTGTAAGTGGAACTACACACAGGAAATATTACGATATAATATATAGGTACTATAAGAAATGAATTGTTTTGGTGTAACCACAGGATGCTTCGCTTCTGAGAGCCTAATTTGGAACCCGGTGGCTGTGATTGGGTAAGAGTTTCTAATCGGAGCCATTATGCTAATCTCGGTTGTGCCTCGGCACAGACAGGGCGCAGGAAGTCGTTTGTACGCGAGCGTGGGGCTGTCATTATGTTCTTATCAGCGCTGCAGCATTGGGTCGTTTGAAGAAGCTGGCAGCAGCCTGCACACTGTTATTACACTAAGCCGTGTTTATGGAGTGCGGTTCGGTCTCACACAGCCCTGTGTTTAAACCTCAACATGCTTTTATACGGCCATGCGCAAGAATGTGGGCACGTCTGATTCCCGAAATAAAAAAAGAACTGACAGCAAACCAAATGAAATGCAAATCAACGTTTACCTGTACGACTTCATGTGCAAACGTTATTAAACAGCGCCCTCTCATGGCAGAAATCACAACCTCCATCACTGATCATGCACAGACAGTCGCATGCTGTCACGGGGGCACCCGTGGTCTGTGTCATGTGACCACTGACGGGTGTAGAGGCATTCGAAGTCCCGGGGCGTCTCGTCCTCCTCTTTTTAGAGAAGATAAAAATGATAGCGAATATAAGCATATTATAGAATAAAATTAATTAAATACAGAATCGAATTAAAAAATAAATACTACGAAAAAATAGAATATATAATAACATAGTATGAAACGGAAAATATAATAAATACTGTAAAGAAAATAAAGTAAATAAAAATAGGATAATACAATAGTATATTTATGAATAAAAACAGAACATAGAATAATAAATAAAGTGTCATAATTGAACTAAAAGATGTAATTAAATAGGGGATTTAATAAAATAATATATAAAATGAGTAAACACAGAGAATATGACAAATATAATCTAATAAATACTTTGATCATTAATAAAGGAGCAAAACGAATAAAAAAATAGAGAATATAATAAATAAAAATAGAAAAAAAACAACACGCTCATATATAGTAACTAAAGAGGGAATAGAAAATGGAATTAAAAAGTTTAAAAAATAATATGATCTTAAAAGTAGTGTATGTCATAAATACATTATTTATTATAATAAAAAATATGATAAATAAACAAAGGAAGTGATAGTATAAATAATATAAAATAGAATGTATTTTTTTAGACTTTATATTTACTAGAGAATGTACATTATTATATATAAGGTGCTTTACAAATGCAGTGACTGATGGTTCGAATGCCGAAAACACGGGGCAGAGGAGGAGCAGGGGAAAGGGGCGGGGCTTCTCTGATGCCTAATCGTTTTATCCTGTTATAATAAAAGTTCTGTGTTGTTATTAAGAGGTATGTTATGATCTGTTTCGGATCATTTATGTAATAAAGGCAGGTTTGTGGTCCTGATCACATGTATGTCCCTCCGATCCTCAGGTCATCCCGACTCCATCTTTCCCATGGTCCTGACTTCGGCCACGCAGAAACTGTTCGGCTGCAGGGCCGACGAGGACGTGACCGCTCAGAGTCCTTACAAGCTGCTGAAAAAAGACGAGATGGTGCAGGATCTGAAAAGCAGAGCAGCTGTTTCTGACTTTAGTCCGGCGAAACAGGCCGTGCTGGTGAGATTCATCCATTCGTGGAGTTTTATTGAACAGATGCTTTCGAATTTGGTTTTAGGGAACCAAACACACGCAGCCCTGAACTGAACTGCGTCTCACACTGCAGGATTATCCGGAGGACGAGATGCTGCTGGTGTTTGATCGAGACTTCACCTACGGTCAGAGCTTCTACCTGGTGCTCACAGTGGAGGCTAAGGAGAACCTCCTGAAGGTGAGTCCCCTATAAACACAGTTCTGTAAACAGATCCCCATCCTTATGGTGTACCTGGTTAATGTGTAGCCACTAAAGAAGACGTCATGTGTGGAAAAGGAATTCAAGGAAATATAAGGTGTTTAAATGAAATTAAAGGTGCTATAATGTATTTAAATGGAATTAAAGGTGCTATAATGTATTTAAATGAAATTAAAGGTGTTATAAGGTCTTTAAATTGAATTAAAGGTGCTATAAGGTGTTTAAATGGAATTAAAGGTGCTATAAGGTCTTTAAATGGAATTAAAGTTGCAATAAGGTGTTTAAATTAAATTAAAGGTGTTTAAAATGGAATTAAAGGTGTTCAAATGGAATGAAAGGTGCTATCAGGTGTTTACATGAAATTAAATGTATAATAAGGTGTTTAAATGAATTAGAGGTGCTATCAGGTGTTTAAATTGAATTAAAGGAGCTATAAGGTGTTTAAATGGAATTAAAGGTGCTATAAGGTCTTTAAATGAAATTAAAGGTACAATAAGGTGTTTAAATTAAATTAAAGGTGTTTAAAATGGAATTAAAGGTGTTCAA
This sequence comes from Parotocinclus cesarpintoi, assembly GCA_034780495.1. NCBI lineage: Eukaryota > Metazoa > Chordata > Actinopteri > Siluriformes > Loricariidae > Parotocinclus > Parotocinclus cesarpintoi. The sequence goes on from JAUZSV010187275.1 coordinate 9,504, forward strand.
ATGGAATGAAAGGTGCTATAAGGTGTTTAAATGAATTAGCAGTGCTATCAGGTGTTTAAATTGAATTAAAGGTACTATAAGGTGTTTAAATGAAATTAAAGGTACAATAAGGTGTTTAAATGAAATTAAAGGTGCTATAATGTATTTAAATGGAATTAAAGGTGCTATAAGGTGTTTAAATGAAATTAAAGGTTCTATAAGGTGTTTAAATGAAATTAAAGGTGCTATAATGTATTTAAATGGAATTAAAGGAGCTATCAGGTGTTTAAATGGAATTAAAGGAGCTATAAGTTGTTTAAATGAATTAAAGGTGCTATAAGGTATAAATGGTTTTAAAGGTTTTATAAGATGTGTAAATTGTAAAGAATATAAATGGCATGGCAGGACTCATAAGGCTTGTTAAATGCATGGAAGGTTTACTAAGGTTCACTTAAAATTACTACACAGTGTGTAATAGGCTTTAAAGGTACCATAAGTTGTTCCACAGTATCATAATTTATGCTGATAGATTGAAAGGTGCTAAACTGGTTTCTGAATATTTACTATCTGAATGATTTTCTGAACTGAGATCTACTGGGATACTGGGATTTAGCTTTAATACGCCGTCCATTCAGGTGTGTGTGTGTGTGTGTGTGTGTTCAGCCTCCAGCAGATGTGGAGCAGGAGGCGGACGCAGATGTGGAGGAGATAGAGCAGAAGACACCTGAGCCACAGCGCTGGGTTTCACTGGGCAGCGAGAGAGAGATCGATGAGGAGTCGGTTACTGACAGCAGACCCAAAGTATAGAGACAATAAAAAATACACATGATCAGATACAACATGATTCCAAAAACAAAACAGGTCTGAGTTCTTCTCTCGCCGCTGTTCAGCTCCGCTTTCAGATCTCTCGCGTCCGGCGGGCGTTTGGTGCACCGATAAACTTTACGAACCGCAACACGGACGAGATGAAGGAAGCCTGCGCTGAGTACACGTCCTACCGGGACAAGAACTTCAACATCAGGAGAATGGAACAGCATCGGGGCACCCAGGCTGCCCGAAAAACCACAAACACATCATCACAAACCACATGGTACAGTTACATACAACTTATAGCACCTTTAATACAATATAAACACCTCCTAGTACCTTTGGAAGCATTTAAACACCTTAAAGAACCTTTAGTATCATTTATAGTACATTTAATACAATATAAACACCTCCTAGTACCTTTAGAACCATTTAAACACCTCCTAGTACCTTTAGAACAATTTAGACACCTTATAGAACTTTTACCATCATTTACAGTACCTTTAATACAATATAAACACCTCCTAGTACCTTTGGAACCATTTAAACACAGTAAAGAACCTTTAGTTTCATTTATAGCATCTTTAATACAATTTAAACACCTCCTAGTACCTTTAGAACCATTTAAACACCTCCTAGTACCTTTAGAACCATTTAGACACCTTAAAGAACCTTCAGTATCATTTATAGCATCTTTTATACAATTTAAACACCTCAAAGTACATGTAGAACCATTTAAACACCTTAAAGAACCTTTAGTATCATTTATAGCATCTTTAATACAATTTAATTACCTCCTAGTACCTTTAGAACCATTTAAACACCTCACATCAACTCTAAAATCTCCTCCTATTTCTTTTAAAAACAATTTAAACAACGTATAGCACCTTTAATATAATTTTCCCATATTGTAGTCACTTTAATGCCATTTAAACACATTGTAGTACCACTAATATTATTTAAACAGCTAGTAAAACCACGTACACACCTTATAGCACCTTTAATATCCTTTATACACCTTATAGCATCTCTAAAAACACAGTTGTGCTACTTTTAAAGGTTTTAAGATAACGGCTGTTCTGCTTCTCGTCATAACCAGGAGGTTTAACTTTTTTAATTGCACAGTCTAATATGTATTTAGTTTCTAAACTTGAGCTTTTTTTAAATTCCAACTTTAATTAGTCCCAATACTTTTGGGCTGAAGCGTAGCCGATCCGGTTTAATCACAACCTGTCAGAAATCCAGTGGAATTCCCCAGGGATTCCAGCAGTTCTTCCTGTCGGCATCTTGTCATAACAACACCTGTTCAAGCAGCTGGAAGGAGATGAAGCGTCTTGTTTAAGGACCGAAAAAAAAAAGCGTACAGCGACCAGAGCAGTGTGTAAAAACGATTACAGTCCAAACACGTTAACCCAGCTGTGCTCAGAGGGCGGAGTACAAATGTCCAAAATATGTAAACATCCCCGAGTGACCGGACAGGTGTTTTACAGGAAATACCCGAGGAACATGTGCACCCAGTACGAACCCCGAGAGCTTAACGAGGAGGAAAAAGAGAACCTCCTGCAGTCTGAGAACCTCAGGAACCATCTCAGCTCCATCAGGGCCAGGTGAGAGCCACGACTCGCTTTTGTCAGGTGGTAATGTGGCTTTTACATCTTTCATATTCAATATTCTCACAGGCTTTGTTTCCATGTCCCCATATTCCCAGATTTAGGAATCTTGTTGCAGGAGTTCCCACTGAATATATTTCCAGACCCTCTTTTTCCAGGGTCCATAGTCCCAAGTTTAAACAGTCCTTGTTCCCAGGACCCTGCATTCCCAGATCCCCAAATTCCAAGACAAATGGATTTTCAGGACCCAGTAGTTGCTTGTAATGCACAGTCAGTGTGTGTGTGTGCGTGTGTGTGTGTGTGTGTGTGTGTGTGTGTGCGCGCACACAGGTTTGAAGTGGCCATTCAGCAGAGCGAGATCACGGACATGTTCGTGGACGAGTGGTGTGCTCTGGAGGAGGAGGAGGGTGTGTTCGAACGCAACGCAGACACACACCTGAAGGAGTTCCAGACCTTCACTGACCTGAACTTCAGCAAGAACAAAGCTATCAGCTACATCAGCTGGCATCCAACCATCAGCGGTATAACACACACACACACACACACACCTTGAAATTCCTATTAATCACTGATTCACAACCTTCTTCATGCAAGAGTCAAACGATGTGTGTGTGTGTGTGTGTGTGTGTGTGTGTGTGTTTGTGTGTGTGTGTGTGTGTGGTAGGACTGATTGCAGTAGCGATGACAGAGCAGCTCTCGTTTGAAGAGAGAATTAACAGCTCCACTAAACTGCTACTGAACCCGTCACTCATTCTGTTCTGGAGCTTCACCGACCCCATCCACCCCCAGGTATTCATCCACCCATCAGCCTTATCTCCTTATCCATTCATCCATCCATACATTCATCTAGCCATCATCCTTATCTCCTTATCAATTCATCCATCCATCCATCCATCCATTCATCTATCCATCAACCTTATCTACTTATCCATCCATCCATCCATCCATTCATCTATCCATCAACCTTATCTACTTATCCATCCATCCATCCATCCATTCATCT
>JAUZSV010187367.1:0-12901 GCA_034780495.1 Parotocinclus cesarpintoi
AGGGTTCTGTGTCTGTAGTCTTGCTGTGACCGTGTGTATTTTATCACAGGCAGCGGATGCGTCAGCCCTTGGAGGAATGTAAACACACACACAGATCACGTGACTGTACTCACGAGGAAGATAAAATGGCCGAAGGCTAACAGCTAGCAGCTCCAGGTCCGGACAACATAAAGTCACTTTAACGGAGACGTGCCCTGGGTTACACCATCTGTTGTTAATGTAGATGATGAGTCCCCCACCTCTGCTTTTTCCGCAGGCTTGTGTGTCCCTGTCGGCTCTCACAGATGCAAATCCGCGCAGGTCCACATTAGTCTCCGGTGTTAGCTCGGTTAGCCACGTCTCCGTGAAGATAAACAAACTGCACTCCCGGTACATATAAACATAGATGAGATGTCAATACATAAAGACATTTTTGTTTATCTGGCATAATAAGTAAGATGGTATTACCACACCAGGAGAAAAGAGAAACAGACGGAAGCTTTGTCTAGTCTCAACAGTTAGTAGCAAGTAGTTAGATCCAAAGTGCTGGTTTTGTTTCATTTTAACAGTATGGCTCAAAAAAGACAACACTACATCCCATCTGAAAACATCTCAACAATTATTGTATTTGCTGTAAAAAACATGTGTTTTAAGTCTTGCTGGAACTTAACACTCAGTGAACATTTTCACTTAGATCCCTCTCTCACTTCCTACTGATGTCACTCATTCATTTACATGTTGCTGTCTTTTGTCTTTCATATGGTACTCAATGAGTCCACATTCAGAGTCAAATACTTGCCAGACCTCCCTGCTGGGCTCTCATGGACAGGGAGGAAACTCTCCTCTTCAAAGATGCATGGTGATGAGTATGTGGAAAGCCATGCCATGTTTTACCACGTGTGGCCTGAGCTGTCGTCCGGGAAAAAAAACATTACATCTACAAATTATTTGGCCAGTCTAAACATTTATGAAGATTCAAATTATTGCGGAGGTAATGTAGACGTGATGGGATTAAGTGATTTGTGTAAACTGTATTGTTGAAAGGGATTTTTTGTTTGACAAAGTAAGGGAAGTGTTTCATTAGCTTATTGCTTGCAAAATTACAAGGGGTACCTTGTTTAGCCACTGGTTGTGCAGAAGGCTGACTGTCTCCAATGGGACCGGCTGTACTGGTCAGTGAGTAGTAAATGGTATCCCAGGACTGTGGCTTCTCTGTTAGCTTGTCCCATCTGTCCAGCTTGAAAAAGATCCCATTTGGCTTGTGCAAGCTCTTTGTCTTTAGGAGGTTCATGCAGATATTATCCAGGAAACTGCAGTGTCAGTGTTATGATGAAATAAAGGTGCTTTAACTAGAAATAACATTAGAAGCACAAATCCTGTATTTTCTTCTAACATTAACTTTCAACTGTCTGTTTACTGACTTGAATAGAATTATGATTCAATTAAATAATTTATATATATATATATTGGATGATTTTGTTGCTGTACATAAAGCTCTTGGTGGGACTGTGTTATACATCTGGGTACAATTAAGAGAGAAAGAAAGAGGTGGAGACCTATGTGGTGGACATGTCTGGGGGTGTCGCCCATGCGCGCGCGCACACACACACACACACACACACACACACACACACACACACACACACACAGAAGAAGGAGGGAGAACGGTTAGATCAGTCCTCCGACTCGAACCGTTGTTTGAATGGACGCGGACTGAATGAAACTCGAAGGGTCGGATTATTAAAGATGAGCGCACGCGGTGAAATCCGATCGATCAGACCGCGTCTCACCAAGAGCGCCTTTCATTTCATGTGAGTAAGGGTTGTTCAACAATATCATGGTAAAGGAATTGTGTTTGTAGAAGTTTGGTTATTAGCTTTGTACTGTAACAGTGTTAACAGTATCTTGCACCCCTTCTTGCTTTTGTCCTGTACGTGCTGTATGCCTCACTATTTTCAGAATTAAGTCTAAATTCTACATAATACTGTACACCTCAATTGAGTTACCTAGGCTAGCATAGTGGGCTTGAGTTTAAACTCAGTGTCTGTAGAGGCAAACCGACAGAGTTTAGTTTAGACATATCATCTCGCACATTGGGACACTGCTAAATTCAGAAACGACTTACGCAATTTTCGTACACATTTATGTAGACGGTGTCTGTTCAATTCAATCATTGCTTAATGAAAATGAATGATCTGATATGTAATTCCAGTGCTGAAGATTGGGAAAGGGATACACCTTAAAAAAACATGTTTTGTGACTGTTTCAAGGGAAAAAAGGTTCAAAGTAACTGTCCATAGCTGTTATTCGTCTCTTTGTGTCTTTGTTGTCTTGTTTACTTTTTCCTCTTAGGAACTCCAAGTGGTTTACCCAGATTGGTTTATTTGAAAGAAACTGTGTTTTCCTGTGCGTATACAGTTTGATTTAAACTGCGTCGTGAACAACTGGCTATTCAAATCGTTCCCAGCATTTTAACAGCTGGGTGAAGATTTGTAAACTTGAATCAATGTGTAGTACATTTAAATTCAGAATGATAGGCACTCTCCACTCCAGGTTTCAGATGGGTAAGTTCAGGACTGAGACGATCATTGATTGTGATGAAGCTTGATTCTGTGGTTATGGAACCATATTCTGTTTTTTAGCTTTGCATCATTGTTCTGTTGGAAGATCCAACCATGGCCCAAATGTAGCTTCTTGGAAAGACAGTCAGGTTTTTATCTAATATCTCAGTTCTTCATACAGTCCATGATGACATGCTCTGCTGGAACCAGGGCAGAATCAGTGGAGGGCATCTGAAATCTTATAGCGGGCAGTAATAATATGAGTGAAACCTATTTTGCCAGTATCCAACAAAAAAGTGCTGAAAACATCTGACTGATGCTACAAGACAACACTAAAATACAATCAGGAATTCCAGGAGCTACTTCAGCATGATCAATCTATATATTCCAAACGCACACAAATTCACCAACGAAGCAATTATCTATATGATAACTAAATAAACTAAAAATATACATTTACCACCATACAACACCACTATGTAAATTGGTATAATTCCAACCAGCCATCTCTGATAGTCAGCATTAAATGAATTCATTCCTATCTTCCCTTTATCATAGTTTCTCATTCCAGTATTGTTGGACAATGCTGAATAAATACCTTTTAGTCAGTATCTGAATCCACTGGACTTTGTGTCTGTAAAACTGTAAATCTAGTTAGAATTTGTTAGGTGGTAGCTTTAGTTGACTCTGCTTTACCCAGTGAAATGAGTAAAATGCATTTTGTTTTGTGTGGTTTTTTTATTTATTACCCAGTCATTTTAATGTCTTTGAAACTTGTTTAAACTATCTAACTTTGGATGAAGTGTAAAACAAAAAGGGCCCACCTGCTATCACAATAGCCTATTCTTACAGCAAGAGTCAATTGGACTGTTTACAAATTGACCAGTCTTAATTTGTTGTAGATTTGTGTCAGGTGTTACTAGTGTTCTTGTTAGGTATGCAATAGCCGATAACCGCTTCTAACAAATGTTTAATTTGTACTTTCAAGTAAAACTTTGAGCAGTGCCCAAATTTAAGCCTCAGTGGAGAAGGGACTGATGGCATGTATCCTATCATGGTTTTCAGGAATTTTAGGGAAAAACAGCCCTACATTATCACAACTCCTCCATAAGTTAGGACTAGGCTCTTTTTTCTATAACTATTCTTCTTCCTGCCAAAATGCTCCTTTCCCCCTAATCTGACTCCAGGCGTTTATGTTTGGGATTGGATGAAAGTAAATGCCTTTTTTGGCATGCCTCACAAATAGTTAGCTGACAGTTATAGTCAGCAACCTGGGATTTTTTTTAAACCTCAGCACTTTTGTCTCATTTCATTTGCGTTCTTTCTAATCATCTCCATGTTGATGAATGTCTATGAATATAATATAATCTGTAACTCCTTGAAATTTATACCCCAGTGAAGCAAGACATCATAGATGACCAGATAAAAAAAAATTAACACTGTGGCTACTTTAACGTAAAAATTGGTACGTTATTACATTAGTTTTATTTGTCATTTTCAAGTAAACGCATTTGCTTTGTTATTTTCTGTGAACATAACTGCATCATATGCAATTATTTGTTTTGTTGCTAACCATCAACAAGTCCTTACATTTATTGAGAAGCTCATAAATGGTAGGGTCTTATACTAGTAACATTCATTCTATTTAGTATTTTAGCATTTGTAATTAGTGAGTTGAAACACCGGCAGTTCTCTTTGCTGATAATTGAATGCTGACTTTACATATGTTCTGTGAAAAACACACATACTGAGGACTCTAATTGTTCTTTTCAGGTAATGTGTTGTATTGTTTTATATTAAAAAACACAAAAACATGACATCATGAGCATGCTCGAGTATATTGCTTTATAATTAACTTAGTTGGTTCCAGTATTCTGTTAACCGCCACGCTCTGTTTGATCCTAATATTCCTCTGTTGCTTCGTGCCAAGACTTGCTTGTAAACCCACTTCGCTAATCACTAACGTTAATGTACTTGTTTCTTACGTTTTTATAGAGATTTTATAGCAGGGACTCAAGCTTGCTTCAAATAGGGAAGAGGTATGGTTTTGATTAGCTTGAGGAAACCCAGAGAGGTTTATAACAGCTAGATAAGTTTTTATTCAATCACTCCAAGGTCAAGGGAAGGTTGTAAATGAACATGCAATGTTAATTTGGTGGTTCAAAATATCTTGTGATGATATGCTTCTACATCCATAAGGAGGAGAGTCTTCCTAGATTCTTTGACAGTTGGATCAGGTTTTAACGAAGAACAACAGAAACCCTCATCTTTGGCACAAATAACACCAAAGGCTAAACCTCTGACTGACACACGTCCACAGTCTAAGTGAGACTGGTTTTTTTTTGCCTTTGGCCTTTTTGCGTTATTAAGATCTTCTCATTCAAACACCTGCCACCAGATAGTTGTAAATGACAATAATAATAATGTCAGTACTATGTGTATGGCCAAATATCTTATGTTTGCGATCTTTATGTAAGTTGCCCATTGCTGTGCACTAAATTTTAGTGTGTGTGTGTATATATATCTATCTATATATAGATAATTGCATATATATATATAGATATCTATGCAATTTAAATATTGATTATTTTTTAAAAGATTACATGTATTGTTGCAAGTCTTCTTCTTTTAGCCCAAATGTTGCCTGTCCCACTACTTGAATACCACTTGTTTAGACAGCATTTCTCTCAACACAAACTTGAACAGAGAAATATGTTCTTTTCAGATACTGTTACAGAATGTAGTAAAAAGCTCAGAGCAGTTTGCTTGTTGAAGGAGGGTGTAAACTGACTCACACTTGGCTTGACGAAAGGTGGGAGTTGTCCCAAAACTCTTGATTCTTTTGGCATGGGAGTAGAACTCAGGAGGAGTACAGTGCACCAATTACATCCATCCTCTAGCCAGTATTTCAAACCATAACAACCTTCCCTCTCAGTTGTTTCTAATTTTGTTATTACTGAATTGGGCCATAGCTCAACTACACAACTTGGGACTGGTCCAGAAAAAACAATGGCTTACTGTTCAAATCTTTTTGAAGTCTGGGGTCAGTTACTGCTGACCAGCTAAGTTTGTCTCTGAATTACTTCCTCATACACCCCAAAATAAATGGTTCCACTACTTCACCACTGTCCATGCTTCAGATGTGTTTTTCTTTTTATGGAATGTTGTGATTGTATAAATAAAACAGACCACGTTTAGTGTCTAAAAGTTGTATTTCTTTGTTTTCATTTAATTTGATTCAGGCTTTTTGACCTGGGTGGTCTTGCTTCAGTATTCAAAAGACTTTATATTGGAAAAAATGTGATTCATAATTTTGCTTTACATATTGCATTTGATTAGAACATTTGTTTTTTTTTCTCCAGTCTTCATCCATTATCACTCATTACAATAACGTGCACCAAAATGAAATCCTTCTAAACAACAGATAAAATAACCTTAGCTAAATCAGGCTAGAGTGTTCACCTACGTAACTACATCTTGCAATTTTTTCCTATTGCTTTCTTATGAATTTGCATATACTGCATGGAGGGAGTTTAGTGAGATAACAGGGGGAGATATACTGTATAAAGGCACCGAAATGCAGTCAAATGTGTGTTCAATGTGCTGCAAAATGTGATCAATAGCTTGCTACGTTTTGCATTTACTATGACCTTGTTTTGTCCTCTCAGGATGTAATATCCTGCCATGAAAGTAACACCCCTCCAGTCTATGGTACCAGTGTGACACCTAGCATTGTGAATGGAAATGGAAAAACAATGGTTACAGTGCTTACTGTGCTGTGGCTTTCCATGAGTCATGTAGCTTCAGAGCTGTCCAAGCATGTCAATTCTCTCCTCGGCTCTCACAACCTGTGATTAACGCAAACTGCCGACTTCTTAACTGAGCCGTCCAACATTTGCCAGGATGTTTTTGTCCTCCCCCGGCACTTTGGCATGTCTAATTCCCTTTTCCATCAGCGGTGACTGTGCTTACCCTGTAACCACTAAGTAATTTGGGCTCTGCAGGGGGCTTTGCAATACCATGAAATGCTGATTGCCATCTAGAAATGCCAAATACAAATGAGGAGCATAAAACATAATGAGAAAAGGAGCAAGTTCAAACTCCTTTTGAGAAAAATGGACTAGATATCAAACAGTATATACACCTAAAATGTATATAGTTGGACTTCTGGATAAATCTGCAAAAAATACTGTAAACTCTTCGATTGTTGCATGATTTGCAATATTTATTTGTATTTACAGTAGTTAATTGTGGCTGAAAGTAATTACCGTGACAGAGTGGGTTGTAAAGTGACCCTAATAAGTTGAGTGCTCAGTTGGAAATCTTTAACCTTTGAATTAAAAACACAAAGCATTGTGATTGTTGTGAAGTCTATAACTTTGTTTGTTTTCAAGAAAAATGAATGGAAGATTCTTGATTAGCAAGGGTAGAACATATGTTTGATTGTACTGTATATTTTCTTTATACATCTTCTGCTGAGACAATGTGCTATTTTTGTATGACATTAGTAGGCTATTTGTTTATAATTGCTTTTAATCTTGTATTCTTGTATGTGAGATGGCTGCTTCATATATTCTGTGTAATTCCTCCATAAATGTAAATAGTGTAGAAGTGGACTGAATAATTCTCAACTTGAGTGCTTATGTACGATTTAATGTGATTTTTGTACATATTATTTCCATCACACACATTTATATTTTCAAAAGCAGTGTTTACGTGTGCCTGGTGCTAAGCGATCTGTATTCTACAGAGCTAATCCTCCTAAATTGTTCACACTTTATGTGCAAGGTCATACTTTAGAATGTGAGACTCCATCATTGCAAACTCAGAAGGTTTTGAAGAGTTTATCTGATTTGTCTGATCTGTGTGTTCTAGCCCTAACTATGTTGGATAGTGTGTACTGGTCTGTACCTGCAGGCTGATGTATACTTCAGATAGCTGTCAACATTTTATGTAAACACTCTTCAGGCACCCAACAACTGTTTTTTTTTGTATGTTTGAATACAGTCAGAGTCATGCCAATCTCATGCAGTGCAATATGCATTCTAATTAGCAACATCCAGACACCTCACAGTCTGAATGGTGCCATGCCAAAATGGTGGCTAATACTGTTGCTTTGAAGAATAACTCAATATTTTCAAGCCTCTTTTTGTTATGGCCAGCACTGCTTAACATGCTTCATTTCTGTTGTTCCTTATTGGTATAAGAGAGAACCTGTCAGAGCTATAAATCTTTAACATAAGGTGGCATTTGAATCTCCTTGAATGGGATGCCAGGCACAAAAACCTGACCTATACAGTACAAGCCCAACTTGAGGCTTGAACCCAGGTAATCAGAAACCTGAGGTACAGTAGCTGAGAGACGGTTTAAAAAAATTACATGTGTCACTAGAAACTTTTTTTCCCAAGTAATACAGGATATGTTGACTATTTGAAGGTAAAAGTAAATACATAGAGATTTTGTAAGAAATGTAAAATGGTTTTATGCAATAGATTACAAATTCCATAATTAAATGTGTTCTGTTTTCCAGTGCCACTTTTGTACAAGATTATGCTAGACAAATGTTGTCTGTGGATGTCAAATGTAGTAATCATCTTTTCTTTTCTTTTTTTTTTTAAGCGAGCAGGGTGACTGAAGGCTGATGATGCCTATTATAATGTATTTTTCCCTCAACTGATAAATGACAGACAAACAAAATTGCTAAACCTAAATGAACATATTTGAACTATTAATGTCTCTATATTATAAATAAAAAATATAGAAAAAGGTTAATAATTACCAATGATAATTATTATCAGATAAGAGCATTTTCTTTTTACTGTGGGAAAATAGAGCAGCAAGTTGTAATGCTGGAAACAGTTTATCTTCTTATAAATGGTTCCACTTGCAGTTGCATTTCTTTGTTTTCATTCAATCACCAGTCCCAGTTTATGAGCTGTGAGCTGTAATGGAGAAAACAATGCCTCTCTGCATTCTCTGCCCTACTTTTGAATATTGGACTTGTGAGCAAAGCCGTTGGCCAATGAAGGTTATCTCAAAATGAAAATAATAATAAGAAGTAATTAGCATGTCTATCACTAGTCTTAATGCTGTGGACAGTTCTCACCTTTCCCACCACTAACAATGAATTATAGACATAAGCTGTTAACATGTGGTTACATATTTAGGAATGCTCTGATTTAGATGAAGATATGTATATCAGTTGTTTCCCACAGGTATGACTATGACTGTTCATATAAGCACAGGTACAGGTATTCTATTTGCTTTTTTGTTGTTGAACACTTCACTGCATGTATGAGCAGCTTGGTTCTCAGCAAGGCTCAAATAGATTGGGTGACGCACAGCAGGTCTGTCTGCTCATATGGTGAAGATGCTTTGCTTCTAATACGCTGATTAATATGCATGATTCCCAGAGATAATGCTTTTTGAAATGTGTATATGAAAGTATAACCTGAAAACATATTGCTTTCTTAGACTCCCCACCAGCAAATGCCATTATTTTCTAATTTAGCCTTAATCAATGTGTTCTAGCTGAATTAATGTACTTCGTCTCTGTTTGCAGGTGGGATGAAAGCAGCTCCATCAGTAGTGGTTTGAGTGATGGCTCTGATAATCTAAGCTCAGAGGAACTGAATGCTAGCTCCTCTCTCAACTCCCTCCCCACAACGCCAATCGGGTCTCGACGTAATTCTTCTGTCATGGTAAGACTAAAGATCTGCTTTCCAGAGTCATTGGTAGAAGTCATCCCTTTATGATCAGTTTTAGGGAGACTGATTAAAAAAAATGTATTGGAAAGTCGGCCACTGGTACTGATAGATCATAGCTATGTGTTTTAGATAGCAATTTATCCCAATTTATTTAACCTACCAAAAGTACATATTAGAACACTAAACCACATTCATTAAACTAGCAAAGGATCAGTAACGTTAGAATAAACAAAATAAAATGTAATCATTTTCTTTTAAATTGTTCCTCGTTTCTTGTCCATGACAGAGTAACACAAACTTTAGCGTTAAATCAATTGATCTGTTTAGTGTTTGACATACTTATTTTTATACACAGTTGTGCCCCTCTCATTTCTGTGTGTACCTGAGTACAACAATTAGTCTACAAATACGCCTGTCTCTAACTGTTCCAGTTTTTATATTCATTTTAACTTTGTCACATTTGAGGTGACTTATTGGTTGTGTTTAGGTTTTATGATTGTAAATCAACTGTCTGTGTGATTTTAGAAGAAAATTCAAATATACCAACCTGTGTAAGTGCTAGATGAGCGTGTGAGTGTGTATAAAGTGTGTTAGGTATTTATTTGACATGGATCCATAGGAACTCCACAGGGCCCCAAAAATAACAATCAAATATCACGCAACACTGAAAGCAAAACCATATGAGAGTACAGGGCTTGGTGTTCTCCATTTAAATTAGGGACAGCTGAATCATACTGCACAGTTCAGTTACTGGCCTGAAATGTATGTTAAGCTGTGCTGACTGACAATTTTCCTTTATGATACATAAGAAATAATTCTGAAAGGAAGGGAAAATATAATCACATCACCAGACTTGCTGGTAACACAGCTTGCTTGAGACGTCATACCACATTTTATACGTGCCTACTAATAACCATGTTTCTGGATGTCATTTTTGGGGTATCCACTGACCGTATATGATTTACTACAGCATATAGGCTACAGTCCATTCAGTCAATTGTTGGTGTATAATTTATTTTACTATTTGTTAACCTGTTATACATAATGCTTAATATTTCTTCTAAAGCTAAGCATTGCTGACATAGATCACTCACTTCCACAAAAAGCCTGTGTTTAATATTAGACACTTGAGAGCTCACTAGCATTTATGCCTTTATTTCCTATGACAGTAGGTTGCTGAACTCACCACATTGCCTAGACATTTAAATATTTCAAAGTCTATTATTATCCTCAAGTCATTTATGTATTATGGTCATCTAATTTATTTGACGGCTGCATATTTTGGGCAGTTGCTCTCTTTCCACTAAAAGGCTTGCCACGTTTCATCCTTATTTGCCACAAAAAGCATATGGCTAAGCAATAAATACAAGTCATGAGGTAGACGTTGGTATTTTCCAGGATGTCACTGGTGGATTACTTTGGTAGTAATTGCCTACTGGAGTTTTAACTTCTTAAAAATATCTTTGTAGGAATATGAAAAATGTGAGAGCAGAGGTAAATGCTAGAGCCAGTCTGTCTGCTATGTATCCATGCATCAAGACTGATCTGGCAGTTGATTACTGGAACTGTTTCATTACAAGTGACAAGATAACAGACAAGAATTTGTAATATGCAGACAAAATATACACTGTGTATAACCTCTTCTCTACTGTATTTACTAGTGTTTATTCAGATATCTGAATAGGTTTAAGAAAAGAAATCAAAGGAATCATCACTATCATTTGCTTCCAAAAGTTACATTGCCTTCGTTTGACCAATTATTGACCTATTATATAATAATAATTAATAATGGTTTTAAGGAATTTATTTGACAAAATATATGATGAAATATAATATTAATTATTTATGTATTTAATTTATAAACCAATAAAAAAATATTCTAGTATGAAGAAAAAAAAAGTGTCAGCTACTCTTGGTCCTGGCCATGTTTCAGACTCAGTGTGTCCTGCTCTTTGCCTTTTCTCAGACTCTTTGTCTGCTCTAGCGGTCCTGACTACAACCATAGCATACTTGCTAGCATATCCAGTACAGTGAATCTGTGATACCCCTTTCTCATTAGCAATGAAAAAGCTTCAATTAATGAATCACACGGTCAAAACATGTTTTATGAAAGGATTCTTTATGCCTAAACATTTTAGTAGACTGGCATAATCGGATTTAGAATCAGAATTGATTAAATGCAAACAATATCCAACTTACGTCATAGGATTACCACTCCAAAAAAAAATTCACCTGTAATCTGGGTTAAATGTAGTTTACATAAGGTCTACATGCTTCTTGAACACTTAGATAGTCAAAATGCTATTTCAAATGGACACCGTATTAAAGCATTCCTTGTATATATGTTTCAAATGACTTTTGTCATATGAATACCATTTTTAATGAGCCTTGTACTGAATTTGGATGTCCAGATAACCATGACGAGTGGTCTAAAAGAACCAATAACCATGCTTATGGTCTAAAACTTGTGACATGAAGCAACACGTGGGTCCGTGACTATGTCACAGTTAAACCCAATGTTCGAAACTATTCAAGGCGTCAGTCCTTGGTCTTTATCATTTTTGGTTTGAAATGTGTAGGTCCTGTAGTAGCATCCTACAGCATTTAATGTTTAAAGAAGAATACGTGGCTATATTGTATGGCCTATGAAAATTAATTTCACATTGCGTGTCTTGTCAGCTGCGGACAGATGCAGAGAAACGCTCGCTTGTGGAAAGCGGTTATGCTTGGTACAGCGAGGACAGCAAGGCCTTGCACAAGGCTGACAGTGGAGCTTACGAAACAGGCAGCCTAAAGACAGAAACATCCAGCAAGTACCGAAAGAGCAGACCAACAGAAGGTGTGGTGCAGGAAAAGACAGCAAGAAGAGAACTGAAGAAGCCACAGAGTGTCGGTCAGCCAGGCAGCTGCAAAAAAGTCCACAATCCGCCAGTCGGTGTTACGTCTCCCATCACACACACATCTCAGAGTGTACTAAAAGTTGCAGGTGAGAAAGAAAGGTTTTGTCATATTTTCATTTTGTTTGTGTTTAAAACATCCCTGTGTACTGTACTCTCCTTTACTATTTATTAATGTAGCTGTAGTGAGTATAGTATATTGTGAAATAGACATCTGATAATGGAAAGGTTTGGGTAGTGTTATTTCTGTATTTTACCCCAAATTTCAGAGTTTAATATACAGTGTTCCTTCAAGATTCTTTAGCATGTTGCACTTACACTTAGCAAACACTGCTTCTCTAAGGAGCTGGCTGAGGATCTGTAATAAATATATATATATACTATTCAATATTCAAGACACTATCTAGAAGAACAATAATACTCTCTCATACATATACATCTATATATATATATATATGAGAGAGAAGAGAGTATTATTGTTCTTCTAGATAGTGCCTTGAATATTGAATAGTTGCCGTTCTTCCATTCCTTAACGACATTTCAGACAGTGGAAACTGCAAACTGGCTCTTTAAATAGTCTTGCATTGTGAGTCAATTACTTTTATTACAGATCCTCAGCCAGCTGCTTAGAGAAGCAGTGATTGCAAAGTGTAAGTGCAACATGCTAAAGAATCTTAAAGGAACACTGTGTGTGTGTGTGTGTGTGTGTGTGTGTGTGTGTGTGTGTGTGTGTGTGTGTGTGTGTGTGTGTGTGTGT
>JAUZSV010187478.1:0-12900 GCA_034780495.1 Parotocinclus cesarpintoi
ATATAGTCTTTTTTTTTCCTGACAACGAATGTGGTAGTGATCAGGTAGATGTATATGGGAGTATGCATTAGAAGGGAAGATAAGGTATAACATAATTACATTCTATAAGTACCGGAATGTTACTTAAAACTTAAATATCTATGATTTTTTTTCTGTTTTTTTTTTCTGGGATTATGTTTGTCAGCTATGCTATCTATAATTAAGGCTTCATTGAGACTGTAGTACAGCGCTTAAGCACTATTATTTGGTAAGTCCACAGTTCAAGCTGCCACGGTTGTACCCTTGACCAAAGACCTTAACCCACAACTGCTTGGTTTGTAAATGCCAAGTTTGTATTAGTTGTAATAGGCTCTGGACAGGATAATCTGTTTAATGACTAAATGTAAATAACGAAGAAAGGCATAAACATGGTCTGTACTAATTTGTCTGTGAAATTGTTACTTTTAGGCACGTATCTGAAGAATGTTCCCATGAGCTACAGATCTCATAAACCCCAGTACAGGCTGTGCATGTGAGAGAGAAATTACACTGGCACGAGTCTGTATAGCTGTGTGGCTACAAGCTGTCACTCTCCACATCTGTATGGTTAATGGCATCATTATAAGGATATTAAGGGGTCAAGCCCCATCACGGCCCTATGCTTAAAAAGGGCTAATTTTCCCTGATAATAATCTAATAGCTGTGCCCCTCTTCAAACAGTAGGAAATAAATCATCAGTGAAACAGTTGTTAATAACTAAGTGCCAGTTGGCAGCCTCTCTCGCCGTCTCTATTTGTCAAGTTAAATGCTCCTGCCAGGGAATGCAAATGGTGGCAACAGCTTCTGAACTTTACCCCTGACGTTTTTAATCGTGGCCCATCAGGGCTGGGCATCATCTTACTGCATCAGCTTTCTTTTTTCACTGACTTTAACCCAACCACAACCCACTCTGAGCTTGTAGATCAACGCAGAAGGAGATGTGTCATTGTTCAGTTTAAAACAATGTAAAAACAATACAGTTTGTCCCTGTCTGCTTCCTTTTCTAAACAGATCTGTCAAGAAAAGCTAATCTCTCATGTTGTTGTATTAAACGTGCTACAATTCAGAAAGAATAAATGTTGAAACAACTCATACTATTATGTGTGATTCTGCCAGCATTTATTAGCTAAGTTAATTAAATATAAACACTTATTATTATAGCTTTGCAGATCAGTGTGAAGTGCAATGCAGTATTGCTAGGACTAAGCTTAGAGTGTAATACAAGACCAGGCTGAGCAAGCATACTAAAAAAAGGGCCTAGATTTTATTTCTAATCAATCCAGGCACGAGTTCTGACCACAGTTAATAATGGGGTTTGTGTGATGGGCCAGACTCCAGAGAGCCATTTAGCCAGTCTGTAAGAATCACCCAGTCCTGCTTCATTGTCAGCCTCCACAAAGACTTCTGATATATACGCAGGAATTGTACCTGTTTTCTATAGCCTCTTTGCTTTCATTAAAAGCTGCAATCTTGCAGCTGAGCCACCCCTTATACACAATGTGGGGAAGGTCTGCAAGGGCAAACACATGCGACCCCCTCCTGTACATCTTTTAAAAATACACCAGCTTTTAGCAACAGGTTTTAATGTAAATTGATGTTCTAATAGATACAGGCTGGTCTGGCTCTGCTGCCTGTATGTTGAGAGAGAAATGGGACGATAATACACTTAATTTTCTACGAGTTATCTGCAAGGCTCAGATGCTGAAAATTCATTTTGAGCATACTGCAGTGATAATGATAATGATGTGTTCTGGATCAATCAATTAGAAATTAAAATACGTTTTCTCCTTTTACAGTTAAAATGACAGATGCATATAAGTTTTACATATAAATCATTTTCATCACAAGAGGCTGATGTTAAACAGTTTAAAATATACCATACCATAGTGTAGCACAGGATTAACAGGATTAGCAGTGTCAGACCATTGAGCTCCATTCTGTCTGTCCATTTAGGGCAAAAAATACTCTAAGGCGTGATACTATCCATGCTCACTTTAGGTTCCATAATGGCTATACACTGTTATCTACTATTTGCATATCCCAACAAGACCACTGTAATAAAACTGTCTATGAGTTACGGCCGTTGCCCACATTGTAGGATGCCCTAGAGCGTGCAGAGGTGGCTTTTCCAGGGGGCTTTAGGATATATCAGAGCTGAGTAAATGTATTCAGTCTAAGAGGGTTTTTTTTACAAGCTCTAATGCCTTTTACACTGGGAGATCAGATTGAGGCGCTCCCCTCTGGCCTGTTTACTCCAGAAGGGTAGTCCACACACCACTGCTTCAGAGTTCCAAACACACATCCCGTCCATGTCTCAACAGGGCTATCGCACATTTAGGAAACAGCAGCAGGATTCCGACTACAGCCCGACAACAACGACAAAGTATATTACTACGCCCTCTAGTGGTCACAAAGGATTAACCTATTGAAGAATTAAGTCTACAGACAGTCTTCAAAAGCGCAATAATCATCCATATCAGTTGTTTGTGTGAAGGAAAGTAACAATTACAAATACACCTCTAAGAAAAAAATGGC
The DNA here is from genome assembly GCA_034780495.1 of Parotocinclus cesarpintoi. Classification (NCBI taxonomy): domain Eukaryota; kingdom Metazoa; phylum Chordata; class Actinopteri; order Siluriformes; family Loricariidae; genus Parotocinclus; species Parotocinclus cesarpintoi. The sequence continues at coordinate 2,554 of JAUZSV010187478.1, forward strand.
TATATCCCAATCGTTAGTACTTAATTCTCTGCTGATACTGAATCAAATAAGGATGGAGGAAATTCAGCACCTGGCAGCATAGTGTTCGTACAATAACCTCTCCCTCAACACTGGGAAGACCAAAAAGCTCATTGTGGACTACAGGAATACCAAACTCAAGCACACTCCTGTCCAGATCAATGGATCTTAGGTAGAACGTATCTCTAGCTTCAATTATTGGGAATCCACATTTCTGAGGATCTTTCTTTGAACTTTAACATATCCTGTCTAGCAAAGCAGGGACACCAGTAAAGAATGCAACCTTTTGAGGAGGCTGAAGAAGGACAAACTATCCACTCAGATACTCACTAGATTTTAGCAGTGCACCATCAAATCCACAACTAACTGTGTGATAGTGTGGTATGAGATCTCTACTGTGGCAGACATGAAGGCCCTAAAAAGGGTAGTGAAGATTGTTCAGTGCATCACCGGTGTGCAACTACTCACCATTGACGATTGACACCTTCAGCATTGTGTGCACAGAGCATGCAGCAACATCAGGGACCTATCTCATCCAAACCACAACCTATATAACCCTCTATCTTCTGGGAGTAGATACAGGAGTATCCGAAGGTCAGGTCAGGAACAGCTTCTTCCCATTATCCATATCTCTGTTAAACTCCTCACCACGCATATAAACAAAAAACTAGCCAGTACACCACATGAAACTCTACACTCTATATCAATTAACCCACTGCGCACATTGCAAACACTGGACTATTCAATACTTCTTCTATTAATGAACAACAGTATACCTTACACTGTACACAAATCACTGGACTTATTCTGTATAAAAAAGTTAAATATTACATGTATTCCCTTATACTTTTATATTCCTTATATACTTATCACAAGAAGTAGGGTTTACTTCAAAATGAAATATCCCATAAAGAAATATCGCCCTTTTTTTTCTGAGCAGTGTATATGCTTCAATTCTCCAATATTTACACCTCTTCTGGCACCCTATTCAATATTTTCACATTACTACTATTTGCACTCTACATGGTATTTGCACAGTGATACTATTTGCACTTCTGGTATATGCTAACTGCATTTCGTTGTACTATTACTTTGTTGCCAAGATTTCTATTTGAGTGCATATATTTGCTAGTATATGCATATGACTATATGGAGTGTTTACCCTTGTTACATGTGATCTGTACAGACTCTCCAGCGCAGCGTTTCCTTTCCCCAAACCCAGAACTGCAACAAGAGAGAATACGCTCATTAAAACACAGCTCAATTAAAATATGCACAGATTATGAATAATATTAAAAGTCCCTTAAAACAGGATTGTTAATGAAAAATGTTTACCTAATACTCCAGAAGAAAACGTATCAAGGCGATGGCCAACTCCAACACGGATCTTATGAAACTTTGGTCCTGCCACTGCAAAAGGTGGTAAATGCGCTGACATAAACTCAGAGTTTTCTGATATTGTGCTATGGTCAGGAAATTATTTCAACTCATTCTTACCCAGAGGGTGATGTGCCAAGGCAGGCACTTTAGATGGACAGATTGTTAGTGCATTGGAGCTGCTGTTGCTTTCTCTACTCGGTAAAAGCTGAAACTGGACCATGAATTGTGGAGCGGGCGGAGAAGAATCATTAACAGCTTAAAGAAAAAGTGGATCAGAACAGATTGAAGAGCAGAAGGGGAGACGAGTAAACCAATACGTTATTAACAATTCAACCTTAAATTCGAGTTGGGATTAAAGTATTGTAATCCTTTTCAGTATAATACTCAACATATTAGATGCACACAACCTGTACTTACATTTACTGGCCATTGGATCAGTTTAATACTTTAACTGGTCACTCTAAATTGCCCCTAGTGTGAGTGTTTCTGTCCTGTATTATACCTTTCCCCCATCACAAATATCCATGGATAAATACATAAATGAAAAAAAACCCACAAACGAATGGACTGGGACAACCACATGACTGTGAAGTTCATAGTTTCCAGTACATATCCAGGGGCACTTTCTATTGGGAAACTGACTGCAGGCCAGTTTATTGTTCACAAAAACAGCCTTGCCAACAATTTGAGATGAAGAGCAAGAGTGAAACTGGGGTCTCATTCTACAACCCCAAATCAGAAAGAGTTTGGACAGCGTGGAAAATAAAAAAGGAAGAAAAGAAATCCGCACGCATGCATACAGTGTCTCTTACAGTTACTACACTTTTACTTTATTGCAGACAGGATATTTCATGTTTTGTCTGGTCAACTCCATTTCAATTGTTAATAAACATCCTGCATTTCAGGCCTGCAACGCATTTTAAATAAATTTGGGAGGGTTTAGGGAGTTTTTCCTTTTCACTGTCGCCCTAGGCTTGCTCAACTTGGGATTGGCCTTTTAGGACAGTGTAATATTGTGAAGCTGCTTTGAAACAATGCTCCATTGTAAAAGGCGCTATATAAATAAATAAACTTGAATTTATAGCATTGCCATTCCTTTTCACCACATTTAAAATGTGTTCTATCACAGATGATAGCAATTTCGTGTTTCAGGTGTTATTTTGTCCCATACATTCTGCAAACGTCTTAAGATGTCCAACAATATGGGGGTAATTGTCAAATTTTTCATTTCAAAATTCGCCACACATTCTCTACGTCACATAATATGTCAGGACTGCAGGCAGGTCAGTACAGTACCCGTACACTTTTCTTCCACAGCCATGCCTTTGTAATGTGTATAGCATGTGGATTTGCTTTATCTTATTAAATAATATACTGCTCCCAAAAATGAGGGGATATTTCAAAACTTATATTAAGTGATTTAAAAAGGTAAGCACTTTATTTCATTAAACAAGATCATCAGAAAAAAAAAAGTCAAAGTTCGATTACGCAAATAGAATGCAAACTCAATTATTGTGATAGAGCAGAAAGTGATATACTCATGGTGGTGAACAGAAGTATGTCAAACTGGACATGGGGATAGAGCCACACATTGACTGTTCAGTAGGGTGTATGGTCACACGACTGACAAAACACATTGACAGTGATGGGGCATGGATCAGATTGTCCAGTAGTTCTTGTGGGGATCCTCTAAATTCATTTTGAAATATTCCTTTATTTTTGTGAGCAGTGTACATGAACGTACAGTAGTCAGCATATACTGCTCTAAAACCTCAATGCACTTTGCTGCAATAATGCTGTCATCAGAAAAGCATAAATGGCATTTACCAAGGGCACTGACACAGCCCCATACCATAATAGACCCTGGCTTTTGTTGCTAATATCATTCTGGATTTTTGGTCTGCAGCACACATCCTACATTTTTATACCTGGAATACCATTTCATCTGACCACAATACATTTGTGGTTCTGTGAGTTGGTCCATCCTAGATGCCTCAGAGCCCAGAGATGTCAACCCTTGTTTCTGGAGAACACCCCCCAAGCAGTGCAGTTACCGAAAAATGTTGTACAAGTCACTTATTTTTTAGATAAAACATGGCCATTGTTAAATGGACATGGTGATCACCTGACGGTACTGTGTGGGAATTTTTGTTTGGTGGATTAATCCCAACACAGAACACACACTTACGAGTTAATAATTATTATTAATAATTAATTCAAGGTAACGTGCCGCACCTGCTACATTTAGAGCAACTCACATCCTTATACAATCATGTGACTGTAACCGTTGTAGAAAGAACAGTCTAACACTTAAATAATAATACCCTAATAATAATAATAATAATAATAACCTAATAATAATAATAGTAACAGTAATGATAATAATAATGATAATAATAATAATCTGCTAAGTGATATCCCTGTGGTGGACCTGAGCTGACACTTACACACACAGTATACTAGTGTACTGTATACTGTAAACTCAGTAACTGTATACCAGTATTGTGTCCTTACTAAAGTGGCATTAAGCACAAATAAAGTAAGAGTAAATTAATAAATATATACATATATATATAAAACACTCTTACTTTTCAGCAGGTTCGATTCTACCGTGTCTATGACGAGTTTCCAATTAACACCTTGAGGCTTGTAAACAGCAAACAGACCGTCTAACTTGCTGAAAAGACGACCGATTGGACTAGTCATAGTGGCTGTATTTTCAGCACAATAACTCTTATTTAATGTGTGATGAACATCGGACACAATTTAGGTAATTAAAAACAAACTAAACAAAACTATCCAGGACTTCCATTCCAACGCAATACCCAACATGCAGCATGCTTCTTGTTCTGTGTTACGCAGTAAGTACCGGTACTGTTGCTCGGCTCTGTCCTCTAGCGATTGGGGGTGGCAGCAGAGCCGTTTGATTCAATTCCAATTCTGTGTTAATACAATTAGACACTTTAAACGATTCCCAAGTACAAAATTTACAGAGAACCGAACAAGAAAATATCTCTTGAACAGGGTCAGAAAAACACAGGAGCACATGTCGTTTGGCATGTTTCGAATGAAAATTATTATATTCAGACATGCCGAAGAAAGTTAACAAGCAGGTTCTTGAGCTAATGATACAAGAGGAACAAAAACAGTGGCAGCACAGACGACGCTCACTAAAAGGTACATGTAGTCACTTAAAAAAAACAGAAAACAGTTGATAAATGTCCTCAACTATAGCCTCAAAAAAGTTGAGTTTTTAATATTCAAAGATAGCTTCAAACATCATGTATATGTTGGACTTATTTATAGCCTACAATTTGAATTAGGAACGTGCCAACAACTGGAAGTGGCGTTGCATCAGAGCAGTGAGGCTTGGACCTAATTTGAACTATTCTGACACAAAATTCCTATCAATCTTGGAATGAAACTAACGTATACATATCGAAACCAGCCATGTTTATATAAGTCAGTCATATACAGAGTGGTTTCATATGCATTTGTGGTCCATTTTCCCCAAGTATGGGACACATACTGCTCACAAAAAATAATCCCATAAACTATCCTCTATTTTTGTGAGCAGTGTATGTCCCTTGGTCCTCGAAGGGTTAATGTTTTTAAAGGTTTGGATATCTTATTACCCAAACCCCTTTTGGTGCAAAGAAATGATATCCTCTGATTCTTTTTTAACTTATTTATTAATTCTTTAATTATTTTCCTTTTTGTGTGTGTGTGGTGTGTGCACAAGGATGTATATTAAAAGTGTTCACAGTTGTGATATGTCAGTAGAAAGATATGGGGGAAAGTTTTGGATATCGTATTATACCCAATCCCCTTTTGGTGCAAAGAAATTGTCTTCTCTTTCAGCTTTTGGGACAGCTCCTTAGTGTTTGCCATGGTTGCAGCAAACTTTGAACAAATCCTTGGGTGGTGTTTATAAAAAAACACTTGCAATTAGAAATATTTAACCCTCGAAAGAAAATAGGATTTTATACCTTTTAACACAGATATATCCTGCTTTAAATTATTAGTTATATGAAATGAATTAAGAAAATGATGTTGTATTGTGATTTGATTGATTGATTGATTTGATTAATTCTGCCATTTCACAAATATTCAACACCTATATAAAATGGCTGATTTAAATACCTACTGCTAGTCTGCTTGACCTAAAGTTTGGTTAAAACATAACTAATGCATTGGTAACTCAGTAACAACACTTTATTTGCCTTTTCTTCATCTGTGATGTGTTTTTTTTATAAACACCACCCAAGAATTTGTTTAAGGTTTACTGCAACCATGGCAAACACTAAGGAGCTGTCTCAAAAGCCTAAAGAAGAGATCATTTCTTTGCACCAAATGGGGATTGGGTATAATACGATATCCAAAACTTTCCTCCCATATCTTTCTACTGGCATATCACAACTGTTAGCACTTTTAATATACATCCTTGTGCACACACCAACACACACAAAAAAGAAAAGTAAATTAAGTAAATAATTAATAAATAAGTGAAAAAGAGGGTATAGTAGTAAGTGTATATAAATAAATAAATAAGTCAGTAGTCGATTGATAGGGAAGGGTAAAAGGGAGCGCTTCTCTCAGTATCTCCTCATCTGAGTAAATTTTTCTGATGTATTACATGAAAGGTTTTCAGGTCATAAAAAAGGTTTCCAAATCAAATAGAAACTTAGTTTCTTAATCTTACAAATCCTTACATATCTGTGCAAGATTGTTTGCATTGCTGACAAGCATTGGTTTAATCTTGAAATGTCTTTTCCCACCTGTCACCAGTTTAAGTAGCTCTGTGGAGCACCTTGCATTGCAATAAACCATGCCTAGCGCATACTGATGAAGTGGACCCGGTCCAAGATCCAAACCCCTATTTGACCATGCACAGAAGCTCGCATCTGTGCAGGATGGAGGAAACACATGACTATTCAGGATGGGCATGTGAATTGAGCTCTGCGCAAACCATGATGTTTCCTAAATCAGTGATGGTACTGAATACAACTGGAGTGGCATATACTTTTGTGGTATATGTCCTGCAGTCAACCCAATAATGCCTTTTGTGGATATTTGCAAGCCCAGTAATATTGGTTAAGTTAGGAATAGCTAAGCCTCCCTCCCTTTAGGAGCAGAAGAATGGACTTCTTGAGACAGTTAGGAATTCAGAAGATGGTCAAGGCTGGGAAAAAGGTTTTGACAGATAAACACCAGAATGTGTTGGAAAATATCAAGAGACCCTAGCTATTTGTTAAGAGGCCTTAGCCATCTCATCAGGGCAAGAGGGAAAACTTTTAATTTAATCAAAAGACTTAAAAGGGTGATTTGATGAAGGCTGGGACAAATATGTTAATGGGACTAAACATATAGTTTCTGGTTAGCCTAAGGTGTGTGTTGTGGGTAGGGCCTGTATATATTCAGTGCCTTCACTTCAAGAATAAACTTGCTATGTGTTCCTGTCTTTGAGTCTTCATCTGCTTAGTAAGGTAGGCTATTGCATAATCATTCTGATTGCTTATTTCTGCTGGTTTCATTACTGTATCTGTGTTGAACAGCACATAGAAGGATACATGCCTAGATAAATTCCCAGACAACTGAAAAGGCATGCCAAACAGATATCAAAGGAAATCTGATCTGGGGCACTGTCTAAAATCACCAGACCACCAGGTGTATTTGGAACAGCAGGTGTAGTGCTGTGTAGTGGGATTCAACTGATGGGACAAGTGCAGTAAGTGTTGGGACATACCTCTTAATAAATGCATTCATGCAGTGCTGTTTATTACAGGTTACCTAAAATTTAAGCACCTGGCCATGCAGTCTGTCTTTCAAAAAATTTGTAAAAGAACGTGTTGTCTAAAGTGCTTACTGAATTTGAGAGTGGTACTGTAATAGGATTCCATCATTGCAACAAACTGGTTTGTGAAACTGTGATTCCACTATCAAATGTGATGGTATTACTGAAAATTGGAAGCATTTAAAACCACAGCAGCTCAGTTATGAAGTGCCAGACCATGTAAGGTTATGTAAAGACTGTTTTTGTCTAGGGCTGAGGCACATAGAAGAAGAATAGCATCCTTGCTCTACACAAGTACAGTGCAATTTCACTTGACATCCCTTCAGTAAAGTAATACAGCAATAGAAAATAATAATAGCATTTGTAGTCATCTGCTGTATAAAAAGTAAAATTGTGCAGTATATTATTAATTATAACAATATACCAATTCATTTACCCCAATAACAATTAATTTACCCAAAGATAAAAACTGAAAGTGTTCACATGTTAATTTTTAAGTTAAAAAAATAGTTAATTAATTTATTATTATTATTATTATTATTATTATTATTATTATTATTATTATTATTATAAAATTAAGCAGTAAATGCTTTAAGTGTGTTGATGCTGTGTAGTCTTTGGTTTTAGTGCATGTGTGTGCGTGTGCGTGTGTGTGCGTGTGCGTGTGTGTGCGTGTGCGTGTGTGTGTGTGTGCGTGTGCGTGTGTGTGTGTGTGCGTGTGTGTGTGTGTGTGTGTGTGTGTGTGTGTGTGTGTGTGTATGCGCATGTGCATGCACTTGTTCACAGTTTTTAGTCATGTGGTATGCTATTTGTTTAGGTGGAGAGGAATGTGATGAACGCGACAATATTTAACTGAACATTTGCCACGAACGCTCGCCAATGTTAAAAAAAAATTGTACTCACTTCATGTTTATGACTATTACTAAGACTTTATGGTTTACTAAAAGACTATTATTATTACTATTACTGTAACTATTACTCTACATACTATTATATGGCCATGGTAAAAAGCTCAACATTTCTTTAATTTCTCCTTCTAATCAGGACAATAATAAAAACTTATGTTACTGCAATAGACAGAAAGATTTGATGAAAGCTGTTGATGTCAACCATAAGAAGATCAAAGGAGTAAATGTTGTTATAGTAACCAAGGTGGGGCCAACTTCATACTAATACAAATGTATTTGTATTAAATATTTAGGTTTTCACAAAGATTTTGTCATATAATGCTATATATTTTAATGTATATTATGTTCAATAAATGACGTATGAATGCATCAGAATTATATACAGACTTTTTTATAATTATTTTCATCATAACAAATGTGTGTGTATCATATACCTTCTAATAAGCTCATGTCTGAGTATCCAAGGTGTCATTAGCTGTCTCACTTTTACCCTGGGAAATAATGTGTCTGTGCCAGTTATGGAAACTTCCAAGGTTTACACCTGAGACCTCGGGGATGCTATATAAGACTACTCTGTGGACATCCCAGCTCCATCTTACTGTTTTAATGCTCAGTTCTTGTCCTGTTGCTGTGACATTACATACTTATTTCCAAAATAAACTTGAGGTCCGCTTGAGGATTATTTCTGATCTGTGCACTCCTTAGGATCCATTAAATTACTTGCTTGACTGGAGAAAGGTAAGATCACTTTTGTTGATTAGATCATTATGTAAAATCTTAAGTGTTTGTAATCATGAACTGTTTTTAGCATTATAGAAGTAGATTAATTGCTAAATCAGCCCTGAGTGCACTCTTTGTGTGTTGTCTGTTGCAGCCTTTGTGAGCTAAATTATTATCTAATTAAAAGGAATTGCTGTCTAAATATTTTCATTTGATGTATGTGTGAGGATACACCAATAAGTGTGGCATATGTGGTTCTGTTAAAACAATTACAACCCCAAACCAAGACAGTCACTTACACATCTGTGATAGCAGAATTAATGCAGAAAAATACATTGATATTTTAGAGCAGCATATGCTGCCTTTTCAGGGATATCTATGCATTTTTCAACAAGACAAATAAGAAAAAAAGGTTAGAACTTAAATATGCATTTTTATAATTGTTTCGTTAATGTAAATTGTTCTGAAACATTTATATACTTTTCACATGTTTGTTGAGAAACTGCTTAAAATCATATCATTAGTTAAATGTTTTTACATCATTACAGCATGCCTGAAATGCAGGAATGGATGTTTATTAACAAATGAAATTAAGTTGACCAAATAAAACATGAAATAACTTGAGTTCATATTGCATGCAGCAAAATAAATGTTGAAATAAATGTAAAGAACACTGCATTTTATAATTTACATATTCCATACTATGGGATTTTTTTATTTGGGATTGTATTTTTGAGGTTGTTTTTCTTCTCAGACTAAATTTGCTTTAATTAATGGTTGGACTTTTCTTAGTTTTTCAGTGTGACATTAAAGCTAATTAATCAAAAGGTGAATTTATTTAAACTCCTTTTCCACATCTTTGGTGACTATCAAAGATACAAATAATTGTGGAGGGTACTGTTTTACGCTTGTTTAGTTTTTATTTGTATATTCATTTTGATGTTTTAACTGGCATCCACAGTGCCACTTTCAAGGAACAAACCTAAGTTTTCAATTTCCAAAATCTGAAGATAGTGCATGTCCTTCACCCTTGGGAACAGTATTCTATCTAAGCTATGGAAATTTCCATGGACTAGGTCTGAGGCCTTGGGATCTATACGCTGAAGGAGAATTAATTAGTAGACTCTGTTAGGTCTATTATGGTGGTTTGTTATCACAGTTCTCTTGCTGTTGATTGGAATTCATCTTAAAAAAAACAGAGATTCACACATGAATTTCAAACCACAGATCCTGATTGAATTCAGAGCGGCTTACAGTAAATAATTTATAGTCATTGCTGGATTAATGGTGGCCTACAAACATGTTATCCTTTTATTCATATAGTTTTTAAAATATTAATCATTAGTAGTATTCATAATGTTTATATATATATATATATGGTTAGTGTATAGGATTATAGTTATTGCTTAAAGATTAAACTTTGCATGTGCCTGTGTCGGGGGATCGGGGTTTTATTGTAGGAGATGCAAGGTATTATTATGGGAAATTTAATATAATGTATATTATGTCTTGTACAGTTCCCTTTTT
>JAUZSV010187586.1:0-12898 GCA_034780495.1 Parotocinclus cesarpintoi
CGGAGGGTAGAATTTACGTATAAATAAACCGACACATTTTATGATGTAGGCCGAAATTGAGCTTCCCCTCCTTAAAAGACCAGCATCCGCCACTGGTTCTAACGTATACAGTTCAGTGCCTTAGTCTTAGACCACATTAGATTAAATATACCATTGTTTAAGTATGCTGTAATGAGCATACAGAATTATTTAGCAGTCTTTTTTATTTGCATGCAACCAGTAGAGAAAAGTTATTTGCCTTTTCAAAAAAGTGAACCCTTCTGCAGTCAGAAAAAGCTTGACCAGGAAGGTCTTTTGGAAGGGTAGCAGCCAAGGAACCACTTTTTCTGGAAAGAGAAAAGGGCAAAAAGCATTACTTTTACTACAATATGCTTAAAAAGCTCACAAAGATCAGACTGAAGACCAGTGGAAAAGAGGATTATGGTGTGGTATATATGTTACAATATATATGGTCATTATAGCATTGCTATAGCAACACATCTAATGGTGGCTTAATACTTCGACTGTATATACAGCACAGTCAATCAACCAGAAGCTGGAAACCAAAGAAAGAACCTGTCAAACTCCATAGTATAAAATAAAAACCTAAACCTGCGAGGTACCAACAATACCTGGACTCAGTGACTTACAGCAATATTGATTTGACCGGTGCCTGCATGTTTGCATGTTTTCCCCTCGAATTCCCCTAGAATTTCTTGTGCTCATATAACTGCTACATCTATTGTGTTTGAACCTTATCCAAAACTGTTAGCAGTCGTGGTCCCATATGACCACCTTAAGCCATCTGTCCAGGGCTGTTGAAATTGGACATGAGCCGCTGTGCTGTCCAGACCAGGCCTTGTCTCTGTGTATCACTGTCTCTTTAAGAGATGTAAAAAATGAAATGGGGAAAAAAGAAGATGAAGTCCATCCCTTTTCCTCCTGCTGCCAGGGCTACAGCCAACGAGCGCTGCGACGAGTGTGACATGATCATACTCACTTTTCTGTAGTTAAGCCCTTGCTGAGGTCGACCACTCACAGCTGCTCAATGAGTCATTTGATTGTCATCTACCTCATGCACTCTCGAGCAGAGGAGGGCAAAAGAGGGGCAGATTGAAAAGGCAACTAGATGAAGAGCTGGATGGAGTGATAGAATTAAAGTTAAGGCTATATGCAGGAAACAGAGAAAGGTCTGGCAGGAGGTAGAAGAGAGGAAAAGGATAGGACTGTGTTGAGGTACAGAAAGCCAGAGAGGGAGTGTGAGGAGCGCCTGGAGCGTCGTCTGCTCAGGATGACAGGCAGTCACAGAGGCCGAGGCAAAAATAAGTGAGTTAGAACAGAGCTGCTGGCTCTGTAATAAAGCGTTTAATGGACAGACAGCCTCTCCTCGCCTTCCTCAGGGCAACACTAAATCCCTCTTTATTGTAGTTTGCACAGATGTTAGTGAGTTATCCATTTCTCTAATCACACTGGATACTGGCACATCCATCTTAAAGTTGAAAAACAACAACCCCGCTCCCCACCTCCGTGCCACATTCGCCCAGCCGGCCCGTCGTCCCCTCCCACTGCCTCTGCTGCTCCTTTAAAGTTGAAAGTGAGTCATCTGTAGGTCAGTCGCTCCGATACAAATAGAATTCAGAAAATATTGTGTCCTGATTCGAGGGTTCATGCGATTAGGTAGCGCCGGCGGTCAGGCTTGCTTTATGGCTTTTGGTGTGTTTTGCGGCTGGACCCGATATTGCCAGGCGACCCGTCATAAAGACGCAGACATTGTCCCCGGGCCTTCATCACCGTAACACGATTCGCCTCCGTCGAGCAGGACCAGCGATGTCAGATTGGTTTTGGACCCGGTGAATTTCATAACGGCCAGCACAGGCAAACGTGATTTGCTCATTGACAAACAACAAAGTGGGCTGGGAAAGTAGGTTTGGATTAGAGAGGTGCGTGTCAGGGTAAAGCGATAAGCACGGGCATGTGTGCTTTAACCTGATGTAATCTCATATATCAGATATCGGTGCAGTCAGATGATTTAACCGGTGTATGAGTCTCTTTGTTGGCTCGCAACCACTCTTAAGAGCGAGAACATCTTCAACATCAGCCAGGTTAAAAGACACTGGGGGGTGCATGGGAAGCTGAAGAAGATCAGTTCTGGAACATGATAAAATGTCTGTCACTTGTATCTGCCCATCTCCTTATATAAAGCTCACCTGACTGGCAGTACCCCTTCAGACTGACAGAGGTCACCATCAGCAGTCTTCTTTTCCAGCATGGATTCAAACTTGACAGCCATTTTTTTAGCACATGGACAGTGTTTGAAAGCTAGCCACTATTTTCTGTGAATACTTTTTAGTTTTGATTGGCCAAGGTCCACTGGAAGCAAACCCTAACTTGTGATGTTTTGAAATGGTGGAAACATGCTTTAAATTCCAACAGTCTAAAAGAGGACAGAGGTTAGCTGGACTGCTTAGCCCTTCTTAATGAAAATAAGGTAACGTTCCATATGTTTTTATTGTACAGTTTGGAGTTGGCACATAAATAAACCTTGTTAAGGATCTCACTGCAAATACATAGCTAATAGAGAATATATAGCTACCCTATATATAGCTAAGTTACTGTTTGACCAATACAGGTACACCCTGTTGAATGGCAATCTGATCAACGACTGTTTGTTTTACCGACTCAAGTCTAAGTGTCTCGGATGCATTTACATATCATTTGCACACAGTTTTGTGATACAAATACTGAAAATAATTTACATTGCAGTAGAATAAAAAAGACTACAAAAATACTACATGGCTGTGGTGGCAGGTCAACAAACAGTTCAACAAACAACCTGTTTTACAGAACGTGCAGCCATTAAAGGGCACAGTCCAGTCTGAGACCATCAGTCTTTCTGTTATTAGTGCAAGCTCTGGCTGTTTACAAATGTATTTATTTAACATTGTATTAGCATCACAAGCATTGGCTATTCATGACAGAAGCAAGAACCATCTGAAGAACATTGCATATTCCTTCCTACAATCCTAGGTTCTGACCATTTGATCTTTGACCAATTGGACATCAGATCTCTCAAAAGAAATAAGCAACCATGAACATGCCCAAAGGAAGCAAAGTTTCTTAGAATAAGAAGATCTGGCAACCATGTTTGATTTAGTCTTGTGTGCAGATAGAGGAAAGCCATTGAAATCGGAGTAAGGGAATGATTGCACTGATAAATCAGATTACCGAAATAAAATCCATCTTTCTTGAACAGATTTATTCATCTGGTTGCCAGATCAGAGTATGCTGTTTGCATGCACTCATTTTCATGCCCATTTCCACTGGACTTCCATAAACTCCAGGCGATTCCTTAGAATTTTCCTTGTCCAGATTCAGAAATATACTCTTTACTGAGGTTATATATTACAAACAGTTGTCTCTGTGGACACTAAAGGGTAAATCGTTTCTAAACAGAGGCTCGTAACTCTGAATTCACACCAGATGCATAACCTAGAGACCTGATGTCAATCCACATCGAACACTTTCCATATGTGCCACTAGCAGGAGAAGAGCAAATGCACACGTACATTTTTTAAGTTTGGTAATAAGATTTAAAAATCCGAATTTACATTTTATCCCCAGGGCTTGTTTTGCTGGTCAGTGAGCATCCTGAGGAATAAGCATCCCTTTTATACAATGTATTACAGTGCAGAGATTGTTCACATGACATGAGGCAGTGAACAAAAAACAGAATATGTGAGTTTATTTTGTTTGGTGTAAAAGGAGAACGAATGGCTTGTTGAATGGCCGTACTTGGTGTGTGAGTGTGAAAAACAGAGATGGCTCGTAAAACAAGACATCTTTAAAAGACTTGGAAACTCGCTCAGCAGGAATTTTCCAGGGATGCTAGATACCACCGTAAGCACCACTTTGTGGGTATATTTCCATTGTTCAGTCCTTGGGGAATGATGTTTACTGTACAATTATTCCTGACAGCTTCGTTGTTTTCTCTTGTTTCTCACTCATCTGCTGAGAAAAGCAAAGTTTGGACACGAGCACATCGCCACAAGCCACTTGAGCGAACACATCTGCTGCTTTATTTCCCCCCGATTAATGCCTGTTTTACTCGAACACCAATATGAAAATAAACCGGCGCACCACAAATGAGGCCTCGATGCTAAGCGAACAGCCCTGTCGGGACGTCTTGTGGCTGGAAGCTGGCGCTTAAGGGAGCATAAGTTGTGCTGCAGGAACGTGAGGGAAAAGGTCACGGAGAGTTCAGTGTGATGGGGATGAGTAATGGTTGTGGAGGGGGAGGAAGAGGGGAGGTCTCTGTAGCCATCTCTTGTTCTTTTCTGCTTTGGCTGACGGGCCTCACAGCAGTAGCCTGAGTCTTGATGGATTGGCAAGCAGTGAAAGGAAGCGCACACACTCAGTCCACCAGCAGCATTGCCACTCCCACTAACCTGCCACTGGGGCCTCGGAGTGAGCTTTGGACCGCCCAGGATTTCTCTACATGCTAACCTTTGCTATGTGCCCCCCCAAAGGGCTGATATGGGATCTATAGGAAGGCAGCTAGGGTAGTTCTTAATATCTGGCCGTCCTAGTGACCTGGTCAGGTTTGGAGGGTGAGGGAGGGCTGCTTGTACCTGGCTAGACACTAAAGAACCCAGCAGGGGTGGGCTACTAAAATAAACATCAAAGGAGAAGTGGATGTGTATCAGATCCTTTTGTTGTCTTGAATTGCAGGGGTCCCTTGAGGAAGGAGGGGTAAGGGATGATCTGTCTCAGGCTTGCTTCCTGCTGAAATATTTTTGATACATTTATCAAAGGGACCACAAATGCATTAACCACTTAGCAGCCACCTGGTGGCAGAGAGCCTTCCGTCGCTTATTCGTCTTCCTCAGAAGTCTTTGTCCAGCTAAGGACGAAAGGAATCTAAGGAAGGAATCTGGAGGGTCATCACAGCTCTGGTTTACGGTGATAATTACCCCCAAATCACACCTCACAGATGCTGCAAACATGCATGAAAAAGCTTGAACTAGACAGGCTTGATGTCTAAATCAATGCATCTCAAAAGTTGGGCAGCCTTCGCAGCTCTTCCATAAATAAATCCATTTTGATATGCGAGCTTACCACGTCGATTAAGCACGCTCCCGTATCAAACCTGACATGTCACGAACCCAAACCCAAGCAACTCTCACGCCGTCTCTGGAGCAACGCTGTTCTCAGAGCCGTTAGGATTTGTTTGCTTGTTTGTTTTTCATGTCTACGTCCCCGTGGATGTGTCTAATTGCACAACCTGATTGCGTAATGTATGCAGTCGAGCTGAATAGACAGGGTAATAAACGTTCTTGTGTATGCATGTGTGTGTATGTGTGTGTGAGCTTGGGTGCAAAGTGTCTCATTTGTACCCCGTGTTCTAATAAATGTTAAGCTGTCAACCAGCGTGTCATACTGCAGCGTGCACTCACTCCGCTAAGGGACTGATGCGCTACAAACAGCACCAACAGCAGGATGATAATAGACCTCGCTTATGTTCTGTGCTTCTGAAGGTTTTATAGACGGTCTGGCGGTCTACGGAATTAGAACCAGCCACCCAAGATCAGCGAGAATGTACTTATTTGGCATGTTTTATTACTCTTGCACATTCCGTAGATGAAACGCTTTTAGAGGCCTTTTGGTTGATACAGTATTTGCTGATTTGTTCTTACACGGTAAGGCTGTTAAACACTGATGATAAAATGGCAGGATTTGAGCTTTGTGCAGATAGCTACAGAGCTTCTGCTGAGCTTCACATCAGTTCCAACTTTAAAGACTTGGATTCATAAATGCTAAAGAGTTGTGTAAGTTACAAGACAAAATTAGAGAGTGAATATAAAACCTCAAAGTGCAAACTCAGTGCGTTCACATACACAAAATAATACTATAACTGCAGAAAATCTGGGGGCTTTTAGTAATTTGAGCAACAAGTTTACATATGCACTAGGTTTACATGACTCAGGTAATAATATCTGATTTCTAATCCGATTTCTACTGTGCAATCAGCCAAAAAATCTCACAGAAGGAAGTGTGACAAACTTTACATTATTATTTTACTCTTTTTATTATTACTTTATTCAAACTACTTTTTCACTCAAGCATGTACTACATTTTAGAGTCTCTGAAGGGCAGGGTCTTTTCGTGGAGCTCTGGCTCATTGTTCAATTCCAGGGTTGCCAGATCCCATTAGAAAAACAAGCAATTGGGTCTAAAAAAACAAACCCAAAATAAGCAAATTGTCCCAATACGGGTGACTTACTACGATGTAAGACAGTAACCACTTGATCAGTTAAAAAAATAATAATGTGTATTTTACTTTTTACTTTAGAGCTTGGACAAAAACCAACATATTGGATTTGCCATAATAAACCCTGGCGACTAAACTCTTCCAGGACATTTTGCATGCATTTGCAGACTGAATTATATAAAAGTAAGGGAATACATGCGCTGAGAAATCAGATAACTTAAATAAAATCCAGCTCTCTATTAGGTTTCTTAATCTTATTTCTAAATCTGACGTTGTTGTTTACATGACCACTTGAATAAATGCAGTGACAATGAATGGATTCTTAGGTGCATGTGAGTGCTCTCAATGTCTGCAATTACTGTATTAACTTCTTACACCACCCTATACACACACACACACACACACACACACACACATGCACACAAATTTGAATATAGATCTGTAAGCACCATTTGAAATCTTCTACTAAAATAAACATGCTTCTTATGCAAATAAAAAGTCCACACTTCAGTGGTTTGATTCCTGGCCTGGATTGTGTGGAGTTTGTTTGTTTTGAAGATGAAACTTGTGTTAATGATTGAATGATTCCTGTTCTTCAAATACAGGCGATAACTCCGAACGTCATCTGATGGTTGATCTGATGGCCAGCATTGGTGGTTTGCTAAGTAGCACTTCCATATGGCAGCAAAAAGGTCCTGAGTTCAATCCCAGGTGGAGAATCCTAGGTTCTTTCTGTGTGGAGTTTGCATGTTCTCCATGTGCTTGCGTGGGTTTACTTCAGGTACTCCAGTTTAGTCATACAGTCCAAAAACGTGTTAGGGTAATTGTTTACACTAAACTGGTATTGCCTTCAGTATATATGACCAGTATTTATGTAAACGTGTGTATAGAGAGAACTTTCTGTTTGTTGCTTGTTGCTTAGGCTCACTGAAGCCTGAACTTCATTGTCTATCCAGTTGGCTGTGTTTTTTATTTAAAGCATAAATATATACAATCTGTTGTTTATATGGCTCCAAAGCAGGGGCATTTCTAGACTAATTGTCATATTGGGAAGAATTTATAGGGGCACAGCTTTACCCCCTTCTTGCCAATCATCCGTAAGGGAAAATAAAAACAATTGTGAATAACAACAAGCCTGTTAAGCTCTAAATAAATTAATGGCCATCATTCTGCCACAGATGAGAAATGAACAAATGAGCACTAAAATTTTTGTATTAATTGCCGTGTAGCTGATTCACCCATGGAGGTCGGGACCCTTTTTGAGTCTTGGTCCTCCCAATGTTTCTTCCTTCTACATTCAGGGAGTTTTTCCTTTCCACTGTCATCCTAGGCTTGCTCAATTTGGGACTGGCCTTTTAAAATAATATTATATTGCAAAGCTTTTTTGAGACAATGCTTCACTGTTAAAAGCGCTATATAAATAAATCTGACTTGACTTGAAATTTGACTTTATTTTAAATATTTTCAGATTAATCCATAAAAAAAAACTGAATCAGACTGAAAATGTTCAAGCTTTTGGAAAGAGTTATGGGAAATGTAGTGTCTGCAGTGAATTTGCATGGAGTTTCCTGTAGTTCTGCTCAGCAAACCTGGATAAAGTTGATTTTTACGCCCTGTAATTTTGCATGTCAGGACCATTCACTGCATACTTGTGGTGAGAAAAGTACCTACACTGAAGTAGGAGCTAATAAAGGCCCTAGGCACGACTTTTGAAAAACTCCAATCTTCCCAAGTACTGTTGCAAATGAAGCACAGTTCTAAGAACTATGAAAATGTTAATCTTTAAATTGTTCTTCCTGCTAAAGACGACACTTTTTCCTGCACTTTCTGCTCATCTCCCTCTGGTTCTTAGTTTGTCTCTATCATCCTGACCTTCCTCTTCACCCCTCTTGCCCTGGTTTGATCTTCCTTATGAAAGTATGCAGAAGATAAGATCCACTAAAGCTGATCTGAAGATCTGTTTTCATTCTGAGTGTGATAAAGGGCAGTTCAGGCTGCTCTATCAGCTTTGTGTAATCATATAATAACTCGTAGCTCTGTATCGTTGTGTACTCAGATGAGGGTGCCGTACACTGTGCTGGCTGATCCCACATCGTTATTGGCAGAGTCTGCAGAAACATTTCTGACATCCATCTAAAGCTGCACGCGTGCTCAGATGTGAGTGTGTATCCATGTGCATGCGTGTGCACGCACTGAAGCGGGTGAGGCTTTGGGGGTAGGGCCGGGGTGTTGGAGGAGGAGATGATTATGCCCATCTGTAGCAGATGCCAGGTGTGCCGCCCCTCCCTCTCCTTCCCCTTCATATTTCGGGTAGATGCTCGCGATGCTCCGCTCCCTTCATCACACTCCATCAGGCTGCTCCAGCTGCCAGCCACCACGCTAACTAGTACCATGGGGCACACACAAATACACACACATGTGCACACACAGCAAGTCTGTCAGACGCTGTAACATTTGTTCCTCGATCAGAATGGCAGGGTGCTTGCTGATGTTCAGGATACAACATACTAAGAACTGGATCAAGTCAATTCCTGATTTCAGCAAATCTTCTTCATGAGAAGTGGCATACCCATACACTGGAACCCACTAAAACAAACAAACACAAACCCAGAACACACACACGTACACCGCCAGGACCACCCTGAAAAAGGCTCGTAAAACACCGCGCGACAGGCTGATTGATCCGACGCTGAAAATGGGCAATATTCCTCCTGCATCGATATCAATAAAAGCTTTCAAGCTTGAGGCCGCCCAGACCTCCTTTTTGTTTCTCTTCGAGCAGAGAGGAGGGAGAAAAAATCCATAGACAATTGATGGTGTCTGGAAGAAAGGCTCTATTGGAGTATATCAAATCGGACTATCGAAAAGGGGGGGTTGCCCTGTGAATTATACTGTTTGCGTCAAATTCAGTGATGGAGTGAAGGACATAAATTGTTTTGTTTTTTTAAATATTTTTTTTGCTGTTTTCTGGGAATGGGACTTCTGGTAATAAATAGATAAATAACAGATCGGCTTTGACATCTGACTTCAGAGTTTAGGGAGTCTGCAGGCATCGCTTAGGTGAAAATATCCTGGTCTTCAAGAAATCATTCTACCGCCCTGTTAAACGAATAAAGTCAGATTTATTTCTATTGCGGCTTTTACAATAGAGCACGATCTTAAAGCCGCTTTACAGTATTAGAATATCTTCTATGGCCAATCCCAAATTAAGCAAACCTAGATAGATAGTGGCAAGGAAAAACTCCCTAAAGGGACCCATCCTCCTTAGGTGGCTTAGATGATGTACTGTATGTAAGAATAAAACTAATTAATCTAGTTGAATAATTTTGTAGTAATAGTTAGAAAAGAACTGTTAGTATTAACAGATAAATAAAATATTGAATAAAAATCTATCCAAGCCATTGTGACATCATTCTAACTTTTACTATACAGTCTGTTCATTCATTCATTTGTAGGAAAGCAGTTTGCTCTAACTCCTGTGTATAAACAGCATATAATGGGCTTTGACAGGAAAATAGAGAGAACATGCCAAACTCCACTCATAATCAAAGGTGAGGCTTAAACCCAGGCACCCATATTTGGCACCAGCAGTACAAATTAGTAAACACGCCTACAGGTTAGATGTTGGTCTTATTTTTTTTTATATATACTGCTCAGAAAATAAGGGTATACTTCAAAATGAAATATCCCCTAATAAAATACGCTTTAATGTTTGTGTTTTTTATTATTTATTTTTATTATTATATAAGACTTATATTTCTAGACTACAAAGTTAACAGGTTTTGTTTGCTTGTTTCCATAGTCGTGGTTGATTGTTTCTTTCATTGGATCTGGCAACCCTGATTAATTTAGGCACGTGTAAGTAACTGCCTTATCAGTCATTTGCTCATTAGTGCATATTTTGACTAGAGACTGTTTTAACTCGGTTGATGTGCTTAGAGACTTTTTGTGGAAGTTCCTCATGTTTGTTTGGATAACTTTTCTTTAATTATTTGAAGCTGTAAATGCTGTTTGTAAGTTTATCTACCTGTCCTATTGTAAGTAGTACCTGCCTTAAAATGAACTGCTTAAGTCGCTCAAACCTTTCTGGTTGATCTTCCATGTTCTTAATGCAGTCCATTGATGCATTTTTGACTTCTATCAAATTGCAGTGTCCGTCATTTTAATCACTCACTTTAATTAGTCATTTGCAACTCAATATCTAATTTATTCTTTCTGCTATTGCACAGTATAGGCTTTTAAAGAAGATTTTAGCCTCCGTGCATGCACACATATGACTGTATTTCTCAGAATGAATACATACGCCATAATGTGCACCATCTTTGTACTTGACTTTCATTAATGCAGGTCTATCTGTGAAGGCAGACGGACGCTTTGCACTGCTCAGCTAAAATCAGTCCAATCAGTAGTATAATGAGAGCTGTAATATGTCCCCTGAGAGACAGCGAATGGGGGTTTCATCGTATCGGCTGAGCTTCTACAAATACAATAATCGCCTTTGTCTCTCAGTCCCTGTTTTCCTCTGGATCCAAACAGCAGAACCTGAACTCAGCCTGCAGTCAAGTTGATCTCACGTTTAATCTTTTCACTTTCTGTTATTTAAAACATGAGCACATGTGCTCGTTTTTTCTTTCCTCTCTGAGCTTTTGCAGTTTTATTCTCTGTCTTGGACGGGCGACTTAAAAACAGGCCATGTCCAGGATATTAATCCAATAGTGATCAAAACAGACACTCTAATTGTAGTCTCGGGTCCTAATTATGGACGCTTTTGTTTTCTAGGAATACATTTCAAAAGATACACCAAGCGCTCAGAGATTTGTGAAGAGTAATAAGTCCTAGCTGTGACCAGATGCATACTTACATAAGGCCATGCAAATAAATTCGTTATTGTCCTGTGATAATGAGAAACGGAGAGGGAAAGAAAAAGAAAATGCAATGATTTATGTTTATGAGCCAGGGCCCCTATTATTATTATTTTTTATCTTGCATACATTAGCATATTTATAAGGTTTGCTTTATTTAAATCTTATCAGTTTGCAAAAATAAAAAATAAAAAAAAATAAATACAAACTATGATTGCAGAGTTTGCTCTAACTTGCAGTATGAAGTTCTGAACAAAAGTTTTGACACTATTGATCCGTGAACAAAAAGTCTTGGTTTTCATTTATACTAAATGTATTCAGTCATTCTGTTGTATTTTTTTCTTAATTTACTCCCTCCTGGAATTCACAGGGTGGAGGAGCACTTGCACCTGAATGGAGTGCCAGGGGTTCGGTCTGATACGTGACTTGCTTCTTTGGCACATCCAGGTCTTAATCACAGATCATCGTTCATACTTCTCTCTCGGAAGTTTGTGAGTTCAAATCCCAATTCCTACAAATCAATCATATGCTTAATGTATGGTAAAGCAAATGGTTTAATATGAACTGTATATATCGCAGTGTAGCCTACCTTAAATTTAATTCAATTCAATTCAGTTTTATTTATATAGCGCCTTTTACAATAGAGTATTGTCTCAAAGCAACTTTACTTTAACAAGCGTAATACACTTCCATTATGGTACAGTTGGGCAAAACCATGAACATAAAGCTTATTTTGTAATAAAGTGTTAAATATTTTATGCATGTTATTGAATAATGCATTAAAAAAAACCTAAAACTACTATTGTCCTGACCACGACTTTGTCACTGTGTTTCACAGGGTTCATCCTTATGTCCTGCAATTCTGACTTTTGAATATGGAAAAGTACAGAAGGGTTGTGTACTGTGTATCACTTGCTCAGGAATAATTAAATAAAATTTTATAAAACTATTTTCTGCTGAGTGTGTGTTTGAGTATTGTCCGATTTCCACTGCAAAATGAGGAGTTCCTCTGGATTAGAGTAACTGCTGAAATCTTTTTGTTTGTATGTTTTATTTAATGGCACTATGATCAGCATGAGTGACTATTCATGACAGGAGCAAGATTATATCAATACTAGTTACTCACATTCATAATGTGCCAATTTAGATCAACCAATTAACCCAAGGATACCAGGTGGAGTCTGGGTTGGGATTGAGCACACTAGAACTTCCTATGCACTGGATGTAGTAAAGCTATTAAAACTGTTGACCAGTTGATTACAGGCTCAAGTTCAAGAGCCACTTGCCCTTAAGCAAGGCTCTCATTGTGTATGTGTGCAGTTTGGTTTGTTCTCCAGATACTCCAGCTTCTTCCCTGCTATAAAAAAACTACTACTGTACTACTGGCTTACAATTAATCACCACTTTGTGTATGTGTGTGTGTGTGTGTTCAAGGTGCACAGTGTATTGATGTCATTTCCTGTAAATGTAAGCACATAGATTCCTGGTTTAAATCCTGGCAGAGCCTGAGTAGAGTTTGCATGTTATCCCTGTGTCTGTGTGGGTTTCATCCTGGTGCTCCAGTTTGTTGTAGGTTAAATTGTGTCTCTAAAAGTAAATGAATGAATGGATTAATTTATTAAGGATTTTTTTTGGCCCGTTTCATTTGCAATTTCTATTATATTTTATTAAAATATTATTTTTATATATAATTTTAAAATATATTTATAATTTATAATTTATATTATTTATATATTTATTATTTATGTATTTATTCATGTATTTATTTAGTCAATTGAATGGTAATGTT
>JAUZSV010187684.1:0-12897 GCA_034780495.1 Parotocinclus cesarpintoi
ATATATATATATGTATATATATATATATATATATATATATATTTGTGTATATATATACATATAACACATGGTGATGCCTTAATTTCTGACATGGTTTGTTACACAAGAATGGTGAAAACATTTTAATGACAGAAACATGTTTAGACAATGCCCCAGTTGATCCTAATTTTCATTGATGCCTTGCTTGAATGTAATTTTCTATCGTTTTTCTGCTTCACAGTTTGCGTATGTCTCTCACCCCTTGTACCAGCGCTCTCCTACTGCCATGTGCAGCACAGATGATGAGGACACAGGGCCACGGAGTCCTCCATTTGAGGTTTCTGAAGGAGAAGAGGACCATGATGAGAGTCATGCTAGCACCTCCACTGGTTTAGCAGGTGAGGTAAAACAGCTTCACTGTAACATTTTATATTAGTTTATGTGCATGTACTTGTAGATAGATAAACAGGCAGACAGACATATATAGATGAATTTGAATTTAAATAAGAAGGATTGTCATCCATAAAGTGTGGGTGTGTGGATACACACAGTGTTAAAGAAATTTGCTTGGGGCATGGGCCAGTTTTATTGTTTATTTGACTTATTTATCATTGCTTTCAGCATCAATGGCTATTTATCAGCAGACACAAGGTTAGAAAAATACCCAAAGTTACAGTGTTTCAAAACCGGTCATTCATACTCAGATCAGGCCAATTTAGTGTAATCAATTAACTTACCACCGTTTTATTAACCTGGAGTAAGCCCATACAGGCACAGGAAGGGCATGCCAGTCAGCATAAAACCAGGCATGCTGGAGCTGTGAGGCCACAATTTCGGCTTAGGGGTTTTAAAAATGACTTTCAAAGGTGAATGTGTTAAGCCCAAAAAAGGCAGCAACACATCACCCTCTGATAGATATGCTGACAATTTAAAAGTGAAATGAAAAACAATCGCCCAACTGTACCTCAGTAACCTGTGGCCAACAGAGGGGAGGTACTTTATGGGTGGGAAGGACAGCAAAGTCCTGGGTGTCTGTCAGATTATGAATAATAGCAGTTTAAATAGATACAGTGGTATTAAATGTCAGATGAAGAACAAGTCAGCAGTCAGCCTGCAAGGTTATAAATTGTCAAGTTACTGACATCATACACTGCTCACAAAAATTAGGAATATTTAGTTAGGGGATATTTCATTTTGTAATATCCCCTAATTTTTGTAAACAGTATAGTTACTAAAATAAATGGTGACACCAGAAATATATTCCTGGAAGTGTGTTACCTACTAACATATTACAAGCCACATTATTATAAGAATGCTTCATGTGATTTCTACAAACAATAACTTCAGATGAAATGGGAATATATGGGAGAATCCACTGAGGCAGTATTTCCCCATATTATAAATAACACGTTATGAAATGTTTTTATAGTAAAGGTCAAGAGAACATCTCTGTTACAAACACATCACCTAATCATTTGCTGTGTCCCTTGTCAACTCTGATTAATTATCATTTTCAGCTGAGCTAGTAACATTAAAAGAAAATAAATGGCACGTGTAGAAGATTGGATTGCATTATTCTCAATTTCCCAGGTTTTAAGACAATGTCAATATAAAAGTTGGTACTGAAGAATTGCTTTTTTTTAAAAATCAGGTATAATCCCTCTATCAGCTTGTTACGACCCTTTGTGCTGCTTACATGTTTTGAAACCATGCTTGAGAGTAGTGGTTAAACGTGTGCTTCTTGTTTTAGTCGTTTGAAGCTTGCTTTGATACTTGTTTTGATACTCTTTTCTAGCTTTGTTGCTTGCTTTGATCCTTAAAACACTCACTGTTTTTTCTCTGGCGCGTGTTCGCTTACGTGCCATTCTTAACAATTCTGGTGCAACCTCTGCCTGTTCTGACCACATTTTGCCAAACTGTAATTTGTAGAACGTTGCTTGTATATATTCTTAGGATTTTTGTGGTGACAGTTATTGTTTTTGTTGGTCATTTTCTCTCGTCTGCTGCATGCCTTACCTGTTACAAAGTGCTGGCCTTATATTGGGAAATACGGCTCCCTTTGCAAGACAGCCAATCTTGTCTATATGTGACACACACACCACCTGGAAAGCACCACAGTGTCTTAAACCCAAGTCGCCGTGATGGTAGCCTAGTGCATTAGACCACTGTACCACTACAGTAAAAATTCTGATTGGCTAAGGGGACCATGCGTACCTTTATGCAACATAAATCACCACTGGGAAAATGTTGGAGGCAGGTTTTTAAATGAAAGTCTGAGGACTTGTTAGAATTCAGTTACCATTCACATTCACATAACCATGAATATTTGTTAAACCTATTCCCCCACCAATCCAGCAGTTCAGGTCACTTGTGGTACCCATCAGAGATACTCAAAATGAGATCTGTGCAATTATGTGAGAGATTTAATGAACTGAGTTTACTTTACTCTATTCCAAAACATTTGTTAAAACATTTGATAACCTAAGGATAAATACTAGGCAGAATGGTGAACGTGATTTTTTTTTCCTGGTTCTCTAGGTAACAAAAGAAAAATGCGTCTCTATCAGTTCCTTCTGGAGTTGCTCAGAGACGGGGATATGAAAGACTGCATATGGTGGGTGGACAGAGAGAGAGGCACCTTTCAGTTCTCCTCCAAACACAAGGAGACATTGGCCAGTCGCTGGGGCCTGCAGAAGGGCAACCGCAAGAGAATGACCTATCAAAAGATGGCGAGAGCCCTGCGCAACTATGGCAAGACGGGAGAAGTAAAAAAGGTCAAGAAGAAACTGACATATCAGTTCAGTAATGAGGTGCTAAGGAGGATGTCAGGAGAGAGAAAATATCAATAGGATTCCCAGTGCTCTGTACAGTGACAGCTGAGACCCCAACAGTCTCTATCTCAGGGACTACAGAGATTTTTAAGACATTTTAGACATAGTAGGGTTTTTACAGTTTTGCGCTTCCATATGTCCAATGACAAAACTAACTTAGTTACTTGCTCTGAACAGACTGTTATCAGGAAGAAAAGTGACTATATGTATAATCCTGGTAAAAATATGGACCAAATACTAAAATATTAAGCTATTCATTGTTTAAGAAAACAGCAAGAATGAATTAAATACTAGTAGAGATGTATTATGTTGTATTTCTCACCAGATCTTGAAAGACCCCGCTGTGGACTATCACCATGCAATTGATTCCTGAGTCCACATAGTTCTGCAGAGCCACTTTTAATCAAACATTAACATTATGTGATTATTTACATAATTGCATAACATTATGGTTATTCTTCATCTCAAAGAATCTTCTTTTCTGAAGTCAAGTTCTGCTGACATTTTTTTTTCTTGTATTTGAGAAAAGGACATTTCAGAAAGTGGTCAGGTCTGCTTGCAGTGGCTTTGAGCTTCCAGATCCTTTCTTTCTGGCAGCATCATCTGCTGTTTCAAAGCTTTGACCAAGTAACTGCAGTTGACCAGATGATGTCCAGCTAAATGATTTCTGATAGCAACCCTTGCATTATATATTGCTTTTTCAATTTTCTCTCTCATTTACTTTGTGACTTACAAAACTACATATTGCATATCTGTACCTGCAGATATTTGTTACTCTTGGTTTAAGGGCTTGGTTTCAGGCTTGTGATAAATGACAGGTGAGTCAGATTATCAACTAACAACTAATCTTCTAAGAAAAAAAGTTCACTGCAGCAACAAGCAAACTCTCAATATTGCTTTTTCTTAGCCAGTATTTTTGTAGTAATGTTAAAATAATAATTATTAATAATAATTTGCTAAAAATTTTATGTTTAATTAGATTTGGCCAGGCTAACTGAAAAAAACTGTACCTCTGCTTTGATTGGAGAACTTAGCTTGAACCATCCCCTACAGGTTAGAAATTGACACTGCACTCTCAAATCTAGAGGATTTCGAATCTTTCTTTGCTTAATATAAACTACTGATGCTACATAGATATACTTTTTATTTATGTTTTTAAACACTGGTATCTATACATTCGGCGAAAGTTAAAATTGAACATTTAATTTCAATAAAAAACAATAAATATAATTCAAACATACGAGCATGTTTCTACAATGATTTTGTTATGGCAATTCAAATCTGACACACGAGTAAGTACACATCACAGAAAACAGTGTGTACCTATAGGCCATAAAGGGGTAGTGCTACTCCAGATTAAAGCGTGTTTAAGGTGTGATAAAACAACATGCAGTGCACAGTTTTAGAATCAATTAGGTTTATAACAAGTTTTAAACCTTTGTAAGCAAGGTTGGAACTCCTGCTAAAGAGCATTAAAAGAATAAAACCAGCTTCTTGTGAAATAGCTTAATAGCTTTTATTGAAAAATGGCATGTCCAATACGTAATTGTAAATATAGTCTGAAAAGAATACCACAATAAAAAAACTATAGTATTTTGAACAAAAATGACATGTGCCACAGTGGTAACAAGAGATATTCATAGAAATAAACCAGAAGCACGTTTACGATTTCTATTTCACTTGTTTAAGTGGCTGAGAATCGCTACGGATTTTGGAGCAGTAAACTTCCCTTTTCGTTGGGGTATACATGAGGTCACAGAGAGATCAAATTCTCTTTGTCACAGGACATGGGGAAACAGAAGAGTACTCATAGTTCAGACCAAAAAGCTCTATTTTGGTCTCTCATCTGACCATATGACCTTCTCCCATGCCTCCTCTGGATCACCCAGATGGTCATTGGTAAACATCAAATGAGACTGATTATTTGCAGTCATGAGCAGGGGGATCTTGTGTGTCCTGTAGGATTTGAATCCATTATAGTGTAGTGTGTTATTAATGGTCATCTTTGACACTGTGTTCCCAGCTCTCCCCAGGTCATTTACCAGGTCCTTTTGGGTTGTTGTGGGCCGATTCCATTCTCAGGATTATCCTTACCCCACTAGGTGAGACATTGCATGGAGCTCCAGAGCAAGAAAGATTGACAGTCATCTTGTGTTTCTTTCATTTCCTTATAATTTCACCAACAGTTGTTGCCCTCTCACCAAGATGCTTTCCTATTGTCTTGTAGCCCATCCCGAGTTGTGCAGGTCAACAATTTTATCCCTGGTGTTCTTAGATAGCTCTTTGGTCTTGGGATTGGTGGAGAGCTTGGAGTGTGATTATTTGAGTGTATGCGCAGGTGTCTTTTATACAGTTAACAAGTTCAACCAGGTGCAATTAATAAATATAATGAGTGCAGAGTAGGAGGGCTTCTTATAGAAAATCTAAGATATGTGAGAGCCAGGGTTCTTGCTGGTTGATAGTTTATCAAATACTTATTATATGCAATAAATTGCAAGTTAATTATTTGAAAATCATACAATGTCATTTTCACAATATCACTTCGCACTTGAAGTGTACTGACAATAAAATGTACAGACCTCTATTCATTGTAGGTGGAAAATAATCAAATACTTATTTACTTTTTGGCCCGACACAGTGAGGAGGATTGTAACTGATACAAAAAGTATCATTGTCAGCAATTTATGCTACCGGGACATTGACTGAATCAATGTTCTTTTCTATGGACATATAAAAAGACAATTAAGCATTTTGTGATTAAAAAAAAAAGAATTAGAAAAAGGATGATTACAATAAAAGCCCATCTTGATGCCCACTGTTAGGTGTGGTGGAGTGTCTTTGAAGTTTATGGGTTTTTTTTTCAAAGGCCCTTGGACCCTGGATGATCTGGAGAGACTGTAAGCATCATAATGTCATAGGAGAACACAAAGTGTGGGGACGGTATTAAAGTATTAATTAACAAAGGAGGTGACGGTATTAAAGTATTAATTCTATCCAGTAATTATGGCACATGGGGTGTTGTCAAAAATAATGAATGATTGATTTTATTCTCAGACTTAATTTACAACCTCAATTCCAATGATGGGACATTGTGTAAAACATAAATTAAGACAGAATGATGATTTGCAAATCCTTTTTAACCTATATTCAATTGAATACAAAGACAAGATATTTAATGTTGAAAAGGAAAAACATTACTTTTTTTTTTTTTTTTTCTCTAAATATTCACTTATTTTGAATTAGATACCTACAACACATTCCAAGAAAATTGGATCAGGGGCACCAACAGACTGGGAAAGTTAAGAAATGCCCAAAAACACCTCTTTGGAAGTACCTTAACCCACAATTGGCCTTGGTATATACAGTAAGTACATTCATGCATTAATTATCTTGTCCGCATAATTGTGGTCAGGGTCATGGGAAAGCTGATGCCTAGCTAGTGGCACAGGGCACAACAAGTAAATACATTATATTTATAATGTTATTGCTTACACCATCTCGTACATTAAACAAAACACTGAGCACTTTATTAGAAACAGTATAATAATGCCAATTCCCTCGTCTTGGATTCCACAAGATGCTGGAAACATTCTGATATTCAGCTCCTTGTTGTCAAGATTGCATCATGTAATATCTGCATATTTTCAGGTGCAATTTTAAGATGCGACTCCTGTTCCACCAAATTAAAAATGTGTCCTATTATTAACCATCGACTGGAAAACTTAGTGAGGAGCACTATACACATTATTATGCTGTAAGTAGTCATTTAAATATGGTTAAATTGTGTCCATTAAGGGATAAATATGGTTAGCAACAGTACTTAATCGGTTGACCATTAATTATTGGCATTAACAGGTCTAAAATGTGCCTAGAAAACCTTTCCACAACAAGGCATTTCTGTCCACTGGATGTTTTTCTTTATTGCACCATTGAGTACACATTTATTTGTATTCTCAATACAAACTTTTACAAACAATTGTTGCACATGAATATATTGCAGCTAAAATGTTTTGGGTACTATTGTTGTAATGGAATCTTTAGCCTCCATTATACCATTATCTAATTTTCATTTTTCCCACTTTTATAGACATTCCCTTAGCTGCATGTTCCATGAAATGACAATATCAAACAAGTCACTGGTTTCATTACATCAAATGCATGGCTTTAATGACAAAGAAACAGCACAAACAGGATAAGAAATATTTCTTTAAAAAAGGGTCTTGTAATTCGATCACTGCAAGTCTTTCTTGTTTGTTCACTCATAACATAAGATAAATATACTTTATATTGACAAAACACACACACACAAAAATAAACTTTTTTGAAGCACTGTACATCTTAATCTGGCTTATTGTTCAGTTTTTCAAAAATATTAATATTAATGTCATCCCTTTGGGGAAAAAATATCATGTTCCATGAGAATAATGAATTCCATAAGGAAATGAAAATAGTGTGCACAATAAATATTCAGATATGCATGTAGTGTTTGTTTTACATGTGGATACTTGTAAAGTATGAATTATGGCATGAATTATACCTTAATTATCATGCAAGAACACAAGCCACTAAGCTTTCCTTTGCTATTTATCATTTATGTATGAAAAGTAAGACATGTGCTCTAGGCCATTATTCATACAGTCATACATGCTTTAGATCTGATTCCAAAAGCTATGAATAGGCAGATATGTTTAAATTAAGCTAACCTAATCTGATTCTTCAGATTCTTCTGGTTTTAAAACAAGTTTATTGGGATAGTGTGGGTAAGATGATATGAAAGGATATAATATGATAGAACCCACGAAGAGTCGATTCCAAAGACTTAGTTCAGTTTATTTTACTTCTTAAGTAATTATGCTGATTGCTTACTTAAGACACAAAGTCAATAGAATTTAATTACCAAATTCAATAAAAGGATAGATGCATTTTATTTTCTTCTGTTAAAATTAGTACTAGCAGAGTGACCTCCCTTTTCCGTATCAAATGAAATAGCACTGAAATGTGTGATGTGGTAAAAATTCAACAATCTTGAATTTACTAGAAGTAAGCATAATTTAGGAAATGTAGTTATAAGCTTGTTCTCTCATTTTGTTCATAATCTGTTCTCTAAGCTCACAGTGTCTGTTCAGATCCTTTACTTCCTGAGCCATAGTACTACTGGTCATCATCAGCACCGAATCCTCCTCTGGCAAAGACACATAAAAACACAAAGGAAATAAACTTTGGAATATTGTAGATACACTATATGGCAAACTAACATTTTAAAGAGGGTAAAAGAAGGTTGAAATTTGTATTTCAAAGAGGGTAGCTTATTGTCAGCTTACATCATAAAATTTGTCAGTTTATTTACAAGTAAAGTATGCCTTTCGTTCTTTTTCAAGAACATAGTCAGTGTTAGTAGTTAATAGGGATATTGTACCAAGTGGGCGTATTTTCCATGGACTTGAGCAGTGTTTATTGAATGGCCAGCAGTGCTAGGCTGCTCAGACGGCCTTGGCACATTGTGTTGTGGATGTAAGACTTTCTAAACAGAAGGAAATCCTTTGTACACCCACAGGTGTAGCTCCAATTGGTTCCACTAACGATAACAGCGAAAGCTTTAGCCCAGTATGAGCAAACACTCCATACTAAACACCATGGTTTGCTAGGTAATTTTGATTTGCCCACAAACATTCAGTTACATAGTTTACACATTTATATATATATATATATTTTTAATTGAATACTAATAAGCACTTACCTAGCTGAGTGTTTGTTTTATCTCGAGGCAAGCGAGTACGTCTGCCTAACACCAAAATGACATTTTTCCGTCTTTGCGTTTCTGCAACAGTGAATACAACATAGCAGTTACTGGTGAAAGAAAAGTGAGAGGCCTTTTGCAGAACTATAGCAAGTGACTATAGCTGTACTGATCTATAGGCAAACCTGTATAACAGTATTTAAGACCATAAATTAAGCAGTGATAGAAAGGCATATACTACAAAGCATGTGTCCATGACTTTAACCTGTTCACAAAATATTTTATAGTTCCAAAAGCTATAAATTCTAGGCATACTAGGCAAAAACGATAATGGACTAACACTTAAATTACATTACCATTTCAATGAAGGAGGAGACAGATATCAAATTGTATTTACCAATCAGGACAGAGGCCATACTGCGCACTGACTGGCAGCCAAGGCTTATGGCCTGCAGAAGCTGGCGTGTAGACAAATCCACCAGCAGAATATGTCCTGCTCTGGTTCCGATCCACAACGTGCTGTTATGCGCCAGCAGAGCCTTCACTCGAGCCCATGTGTACTCCAGCTCTGTGGGAACAGCTTTGGTTTTTCTGCTGGACCTGTATAAACGTGCATACAATTAGAGATGCATTACTGCAAACTGACATTTAGTATATTTAATGTGTACTTATTTGATACACTTACAATTTTGCATATTTTCCCACCTACAAAGAATGGAGAGGTCTGCAATTTTTTATTATAGGTACATTTCAACTGTGAGATAAATAATCCCAAAAGAAATCCAGAAAAAATACATTATATGATTTTTAAAAATAATTAATTTGCATTTTATTGCGTAATTAGAAAAACACCTTTTTTAAGAACTTTATATTTGGTACAGAAACCTGCAGCCTTATTGCAGAGGCCAGATGTTTCAGTAGATGTTGACCATGATTTTGGCCCACTCCTCCATACAAATCTTCTACAGATCTTTCAGGTTTTAGGGCTGTCACTGGGGATCATTGAGTTTCAGCTCCATCCAAAAATGTTCTATTGTTTTCAGATCTGGAGACTGGCTAGGCCACTGCAGGACCTTGATATGTTTGTTACGGAGCCACTCCTTAGTTGCCCTGACTGTGTGTTTTGGGTCATTGATATGCTGAAAAATCCAGCCATGATCCATGTTTAATGCTCTTAATGAGGAAAGGGGGTTGATGGCCAAAATCTCATGATACACGACCCCATACATCCACCCTTCAATATGATGCAGTTTGTGGGGGCAGGTTTCTTTAATACAGGTAACAAGTTAAAATGTGTGCAATTTTAAAAAAATGAATGAGTTCAGAATAGAAGAGCTTATTAAAGAAAAACTTATGTCGGTGAGAGCCAGAATTTGTGCTGGTCGGTAGGTGATAAAATACTTATTTTATGCAATAAAATGCAAATGTATTATTTTTGTTTTAGAGTCTGTCTCTCACAGTTAAGGTGTATCTTTGATAAAAATTACAGACCTCTTCATTCTTTGTAGATTGGAAACCTTGCAAAATTGACAGTGTATCAAATACTCTTTGTATGTGTGGTCACCTGAGTAACTCAATACAGTCAATGAAGTCAATCATCTTTCCACTCTTCTTATCCCACACCTCTACACCATGTCCCCCATTTTTACTCAGATACACATATTTTTCCACTACCAGGCGAGAGATGCATGCCTCACTGCTGACCATCCGATGCTGACTTCTGCTCCTGAAAAAAATAGTAAAACAAGCAAATAATAATGATAATAATAAAAAACAAATAAACTCTCACCACATGAGGTAGCTGAAGGTCAGTAACAAAATCCATACTACTACTACGTAAGTTATTTTAAACATGCATGCAAATTTAGCAGAAGAGGAAGCTCTATAGATACTAACCGATGCAGCACAAAATTGGTGTTTATGCTCTTGGAGATGTTGTAGTCTAGAGTTAAAGACAACACTCTCGAACCACAGCCAGCCCACAAAGTGGTACGGTCCTGATAATGACCTGATGGAGCCAGACACATCAATGGCGTGTCCACAGTTCCAACCTGCAACACTTTCACCGGTTTAGCGTCTGCACACTGGGTTGTAAAAAATTAAAGAAAAAAAAAAAAAGTCAAACAAACAGACAGACCACTGCTACCGTCCTTCCTACTTTCCAAATGAAGTAAATTATTATTTTTATTACATAAACTACGAAAACAATTTTAAACATAAATTCAAAAAAATGCCACCTTGATGGCTGTGTCTTCATAGATAACAAGAGTTCCATCTGCTGTTCCTACTAACAGGTATCTCTTCAAGCTGACAATAACAAAACATTTGATGTAAAACATTTAAAAATGATAACTATGCCAGCCTCTGTCCATAACAGCAGATATAATTTGACACCTGCGTTGAAGAGGGGTATGGAAGAACAATGATGTCACTGCGTCCTTTACGCTCTGTAAACAGTGCAAAACCTTAACATTCCTTGTGTCCACAACCACAAGTGACCCATTCTGTGTTCCAGCAACCAGACATTCATGGGCCTCTCCAGGTACTCTAACAGTCAGGAGGCAGAGGACAGGACTTTTGTCAATCTCCTGTAAAGTATAAATGCACATATATCTATTAAATAAGACTAGCTATGCACAGTTTAACCAAAATCTAAATGCAGCCTATTATGGACACTACTCTACTTAGAAACTCGGAGTTAAGCGATCAGGCCAGACTTTTTTATTGCTTGTTTTGCAGATCCGCCGGCGATCATATTTAAAGAATACAAAAAAAATATTTTTTTTGTGGTATATCTCGGATCCACCGCAGCACCAATGGTTAAAAAAAAAAAAAAAAATCACTTTAATTTAATTGTAGGTTAAATACATTTTATTTTTAAATTATAAAAACATTTTTTATTTCTTCCTCCTTCCTTGTATTGATTTCATATAGTCCTCGAGAAATTGTAAGTGCTAAGAAAATAAAGATTTATGTTTTCCTTCCTCCTCAGTAGATTTCTAAGTAGGGACATCCGAGGAACAAGCAATTAAAAAAAGTCTGGAGAGACACCTTTTCAAAGCCAAACCTCAATCATGTGAGTAAGGCTGAGGCACATCCAGTAAATACTATAGTCATGCTCTTTTAGGTAGAACCTACAGTTCTACCTAACTTGACTTTTGGTGCTAGTATGTTGCATGCACTCAGTTCTCATGTGTAGTAGCCTATTCCACCTGACTGTGTCATGCAGTGAATATATGCACTCTTAAGGCATGTTTTTTGCAAATTTAATGACATACTTATTAATGTCAGCTTAGACATCATTAAAAAAAACACATTACTTCAAGCTAGTACAATTAGCCTTTAGCCCAAGATCTTGAACTGATAATGTTAGGAGTTGATGTAGGAATGATCAAAACAAGGCACTCAACATTAACAGTGCTACATATTATACAGTGTTACATAAGTATACAAGCACTATCTTATGCCTCACTAGTTAATATACTGTATTCAGTAAAAAAAAAATGCTAAAATGCTGTTCATCGAGTTAACGGTCA
The DNA here is from genome assembly GCA_034780495.1 of Parotocinclus cesarpintoi. Lineage (NCBI taxonomy): Eukaryota > Metazoa > Chordata > Actinopteri > Siluriformes > Loricariidae > Parotocinclus > Parotocinclus cesarpintoi. The sequence continues at coordinate 12,084 of JAUZSV010187684.1, forward strand.
CAATATATTTAGACATTGAAGAAAATTACCAGTGTAAAACTTTGCTCTGTCTTAACATCAACATGGGTGACTGAGCCGAACCTCTGGCTACTACTGCCCCCTCCCATCCAGACTCGAGCCCCTGCACTCCTATTCATATCTTCATCCAGACCTCCACTGCTACAGGATACAGTAAAACACTCACTAGACAGCCCACGCACAGTCAACTCACTAATCAGACACAGTATCTCTCCTGAGTTCAAACGGTCAAACACCTACAGAAAGACAGACAGATCAATGCAAGCCATGAAAATCACACCAACAGGATGAAGAAACAGGAATTAAGTTTGGTGTTGATCTCTTAGTGCAGTACTTGTGCAGAGGTGGGTCTGCTCTCTGGGTTTTCCTTCAGGCAATCTCTCATCAGGCTTTGAAATCCAGGCCATGGAGAGCATTTGTAGTGTTTCACTGGGTCTATAAGAGTGGCAACAACGACATTTGAGTTGAGTAAGGGCTGGAAAACCCAATCCAAGCTTCATCATAGACACTTACCTGGTAGCTTTCCCATCACAGCTATTTCATCAAACTCGCTGGGAAACTTTACACCATCTGAAATTCTCTCACCACAGGTTAAAAGATCATACAGCAGCAGGCCAAATGAGAAAACATCTGCTTGAACATTATAGATCACATTACCACGAGCAACCTCTGGTGCACGAAAACCTGAAATGCACAAAGAAAACCATAGTATATAGTACCATACAGTGCATCCGGAAAGTATTCACAGCGCTTCACTTTTTCCACATTTTGTTACGTTACAGCCTTATTCCAAATT
>JAUZSV010188001.1:0-12891 GCA_034780495.1 Parotocinclus cesarpintoi
AAGGTTTAATAAACATTTAATATGTTACATAGCACGTCCCGTCTTCTAACATAGGGCATGTTCGTTTAATCGGACCATCCGGTTATTAGGACCAAAACGATCGTGTCCCGATGTGGTCCCATTAACCGGATTTCACTGTACATGAGCTTCATTTACTGAGACAGATAAATAAAGCTTAGAGTCGGTTCTCCTGTGTACCAGGTTTCTCTGTGCACCCCCCCGCTGTACTAAAAGTCCCTGTACGTGTCGGTCTAATCCTGTTCTCGTGCCTAGTTTAGCCATGCAGATAATTAGCTCAGCTTGCACCATGGTTTATTAGAGGATGTTAGTGACCCTCTGCTTATCAGCTCTGTCCAATCCAAATGGAAAACAAACGTGCAGACGAGAGACAACGAGCAGAAGGCGCCTACCGAGGCCTTAAGCGTGACCTTCAGGACCATCTGTTCCCTCCACCTCAGCGTGAGGGTACTATATCTGGCGCTGCACCCTAGGGAATGCCAGGCCGCGTGAAATGGATTACGTTTAAGGGAGGCGCGTCGCCCAGTCGCTTCATGCCCGCTCAGGACGATTCACATAAGCGGTTAAAGCAACCATGAGCAAACGTAGGAAATGATATCCTAATAAGGTCTAGCGGAACTGAGGACACGTCCCGTCCCATATGATCAGCACTCTGGGTTTCTCTCCATGCATATCACACACTTTCAAAGCCATATCCATATCCACCAAAACACACACCTGCAGTTACAGAGGAACTCTTAAAGGCCAAAGGGGCTTCGGTTCATTTGGGGTTACGCTATGCAGCTGTGTGTTACGATGGCTTTTCCAAATCACAGAAGCATAGCACATGAAAACGGAAGCTGGAGCCGAGCAGAAGCCTGCAGAGCGAGCTGAGAACAGAACAGAAAGATGGAGGGATGACAGTGGATGGATTTTTTTTTCTTCTTTTTTTTAAATAAGCGCAGGGTTAAGCTTCTAGTGGGTGAGCACACTGTTAAGCTATCTCTCTCGCATCCTTTCTGTCATCTTTCGTTCCATGTCTCTCTCCCACGCTTGCTAGCGCAAACCATTTACCTGCTTGTTAAGCCAATGCCAGAGCTTTGAGGAGGGAGACAGAGAGACAGAGTGTTATTAGAAACAACCAATAAAGAGTGCAGAAAAGCAGCCAACTTCAAAAAGTGTCTTTTCAGCCGACAAGAGGGCAGGACGGGACTGGAAAGTGGAATCGTGTGGCCTGGACTGGATATGTAACTGGTTTGGGTAACTGATTGAATGTTTGTTTTGGGGGTTTTTTCCCCAGGGGTTGACTGAACATCTTACATAAACAACCACACTGATTATTTTATCGAACCTATGTTCTTTTATAACATATTTAGACCTATATCGAATATATTTTATATATTTAACAATAACTAGCAACAAAAATATCACCTTTTTTTTAAAAAAAAAAGAGAAAAAGTTAACATTAGGGGAAGCATTCTTCTTTAGATCGATGCAGGAAAAGAGGAAGAGAGACAGGTGAGAGGCATCAATTCCATAGGAAATGAGATCCCGATTTCAAAAATGTATTTGGACTGCGGGAGGAAACCGGAGTACCCGGAGTAAACCCACGCAGACACGGGAAGGACATGCAGACTCCAAACAGAAAGGACCCAGGTCGGTCCGGTCCGGCTCTGTTGTAAAAAAAATTTGTAATGATTGATTTGTAAATCAAATTCACTTCACTTTTTCTCTCTTTTCCTAAGAATTATAAGAACAAGTGGCATTCTTGAAAGCATTACGTTCTTAAACGTGAGAGCCACACTTGCTTTAGGCTGTAAGAGTTAGCCTGGGGTAAAAATAAGCCTCTAAATTTACCAAACGGAAATAGATCTGGTATTAAAAATAAGGCTTACATGACTTAAAAGCATTTTTTTCCCCGTTGGCCATTTCTTCTACCATCACTCCTACTTCTTATTTGATCTTTTTTCTCCAATTATCTACATTTTATATATATATATATATATAAACTCTCAGTAAGTAAACACGCTTAAAGCCATTACCTTGGTATCGACCCGTAGCAGAAACCGTGCAAGGCCTCTGATTGGTCCAGGCAGCAGGGCGTCCTGTCTATCTTTCATAAACTGCTCTAGCACCACCCACCATACCTCCAGGGTCCGTTCGGCCAACTTCTTCACCCCGAAATGCACCACCAGCCTTTTGATGACCCACACTAAGAGGAAAAACAAAACACAATTCAAATGCAGCTCTTCGGTTTATAAACTTAACAACCATACGTTCTTAAACACATTAATAACCCACGCCCTATTATTGTGTAGGTCTTGTGGGACCAAGGCTTCGTCCCATGAGGGTATGGACTCTAGGTATGGGGAGGCCTGTAAATTAGGACCCAGGCCCTCCATGGATCTGACTTGTTTATGTTTGGATTGAGATCATGGGAATTTTGATTGAGTCTCAGTCCTGTTATGGTTCCTTCCTTATATGGGGGCTGTGGTGGCCTAGTGGTTAAGGTACTGGACCACTAGACCTTCACAGAAGGGCCAGAAGGTCTAGAAGGTCCAGGTCCTCCTATGCCACAGTTGGGTCCCTGAGCAAGGCTTTTAACCCACTATTGCAAGACTGCATTAATTGTAAGTCGACCACATTTATTGAGTATTTCTATCCCCGTAAGTACTTCTAAATATGCATGCAAGCGCACGCGCACGCACACACGCACACGTACCAGCGAACGGGATGGGCAACAGCTGCAGGATCCAAAGATTAAGCCAGATCTGCACGAGTACAATAGCCCACAGCAGGAGCACAAAGTAGATATCACTGGCCTTCTCTTTATGTACAAGAGCCTGGAACTCAGGCCGGGGTCGCACGGGGTTAGTGGAGGCATCATCCTCCAGCTTTGCGGAGTCTGTGGAGTCTAAGCAAAGCCCAGCGGCATTTATTAACGAATCGAAACGGTTACGTCTGGCATTCGTCTAACCTTAAAGCCCAGGTACGGTACGTTCTCACTTTACCTTCAGCCCGTGTTTTCACGTCACCCTCCTCATTCTTCTCAGCCACAGGGCGGCTGTTGCTGCAGGCGATGGCCATGTAGAGAGTGTTGGCAGCAAAGGAAATGACCTGCCCGGGCAGTTCCCCTGGCAATATATAATGAGCGGGCATACACAATGCACAACTGTCATGTACAAAGCTGAGCGTTCATTGTGTAGTTTTCCTTTCGGTTCCGTTACTGGCGTTTGTCCTCACCTTTTCCTGGCACGGCTGCCTTCTCCTGTGAGCCCACGACCAGTAAAGCGACCGCCATTACAAAAACGGGCACTTGCCAAGATCCGGTGAGAGACACTGCAACAAGGGGAAAGAGAAAAACGATTAAGGCGTCATTAGGAAATGTATGACCTGTAATGTATCATCTGCCCGATAATAATGTGATTTAAATGCTTCTGTTAGATCTGTATTACATACACCTGTTCGACTTCTCGTTAATATCTAATCATCCAATCAGATAAATTAAACTCTGTGCATTTAAGTACAGAATTCTGGTCCATACGAGCTGCCGAAGATCAAGCCGAGCATCAGAACGGGGAAGAAACGCAAAGAAAGTGTGAGTGGCGTTAAACGTGGCATGGTTGTTGGTGCCAGACAGGCTGGTCGGAGTATTTCACAAACTAGTGGTTCTGGGATTTTGAGTCGGAGCTCTGGATCTTTAGGGATTACAGAGAGAGAACGGGGTGGAAAAAGAAAAAAGAAAAAATATGAAGCAAGGGCAGATTTCTGGGCGAAAATGACCAAAGCTGATATAAATATAATAGTAACTCATACAATAACAATAGACACTCATTACAAGCCAGGGCATGCAGAAAAGAATGTCTTCCAACATTGAAGCAGATGGGCTACAGCAACACAAGACCCACCGGATGCCAAGAACAGACACCGGGTGCCAAAGCTGGACAACAGAAGACTGGAAAAATGGTCTGACGAGTCTCGATTGACATGATGGTCAGGTCGGAGTGAAAGCATGGATCCACCCAAAAACAAGTCAGTTCTGAAGGCAAAGTGTACCTAATAAAGTGGCCATTCATATACATAGGGTGGCAAACACAACGCAACGCAACGCAACCAAAAGCATGCCCGTCTTACCCATGTAGAAAATTAGGATTGTCCATACAGGCACCGACATGGCCCGCAGGTAGCCCTCCATGCCCGGGGTCCACTTAAAGGCCACCGCCAGCACGTAGCCCAGCACTACCGTGCCAACCTGGAACAGTAAAGGCAGTCTAGGTCAGGGTAACGTTAGTATGACTTGGTTCAGTGACAAGCCTCTCGAAGAGGTGGCCCCTTCCTGGACCAACCAGGAAACAAAGACATATTGGTGCAGAAGCTATTTGTTTAAAATGCAAAAGAAGCGAGGCGGAAGATTCCACCCCACCTCACCTCCTCATGCCCGCTTACGGGCACCGTGCTCACCACCTCCTCACGCCCGCATGTCATATTGGTGACTACCATAAATGCCCATCCCATATCAGTAACCCCCTTAAAAACCACAATGCCCACCAGCCACTCACCCACATGGCGTTGAAGCAGTCCAGAGCTTGGCATATGATGTGGCACAGGTGCTGGAGCACGGCCTGCATGCCTATCACGCTCCAGAACAGGTAGAGGAAGTACATGAGCGGTGCTCCTGCCCCGACCACCAGCAGAAGCTTGAGACGCTCCACGAGGAGCGCGCCCAGGCTTTCCACCCCGTGGTTCACACACCTCACGGGCACCAGCAGAGTGCCCAGCAGGATGGGCGTGCCACTGGCCCGCAAACCGCTCATCCACGACCTTCCCACTCGCGCCAGGGAGTGTTTAAAGGGGTGCAGGAAGGTCCCGCAGAGCACAGCCCAGAGCAGCGGCCTCAGGAACGCCTCCAGGATGAAGTAAACCAGCACAGCCGCGCCGCAACAGATCGACACGAAGATCATGGAGCCCGTGTTGTAGAAGGCCTGCTTGATGTTCTTGTCAAACTTTAAAGACGGCTGCTGACCTAGCAACTGCCCGACCATATCGACCGCGGGATGGACAGTGTCCCCGAACCACACGCGAGGACGGGAGGCGGGAGTGGCCGGATCCCTGTCCCGATCCGGAGCCTCCTTCTCGGCCATGTTATCTGCGCACCTCCTGAGCAACCTAAACACTACATAAGGAATTGCGTGACGCGCGAGTGCCGGGGATGCTGGGAAATGTAGTGTCACGCTATCTTAGCGTCTGACCGGAAGTGGTTTCTGTCTGTGAACAGACCAATGCATGTAACTTCAACTGGTATAAGATTTGGCTTTTATATTAATAGCAAATACAGGTAAATACGGTTTAACTTTAGACCACACAAGCTGCCTGCATAAACCATTCCAGGCTGTTAAAAAAAAAAGGAAAATAAATAGTTAAACGATTTAATAATTCCACGTGTTTTATAACTGACGCAGCACTCTGTAGCCTAATCTCCATTCTGCCTCTGATTCACTTAGACAACCAAGTTAAAAAAAAGATCAATTTATTCGCACAATAATAGAACGAGGTCTGGCTCAAGCCTGGCTCCAACACCCATAATATTATTAAAACTGAATTTAAACAGGAATCTAAAGGACAAGTTTATGTGAAATACAACAGGAGACACAAAAAAAGTGATGTTCTTGTATATATATTAATAATAAATGTCATATCTTATTCACTAACTTTCATTAACTTTAACCTCTTAGGCCAGATTTTTTTTATTGCTTGTTTCGCGGATCCGCCGACGTTCATATTTTAAGAATACCAAAATATATATATATATTTTGGTATTTTGCGGATCCGCCGCAGCACCAAGGGTTGAAATTTTTAATTAAAATATATTTTTTTTAGCTTTTTCTGCCCTCCAACGGTATTGTTCTGTACATTACATTTTTTTCCAGATTCACTTTAATTTAATTGTAAATTAAATAAATGTTATTTTTAAATAAAATGTTTTTTTTATTGCTTCCTCCTTCCTTGAAAAGTGCAGAAAAATATTTGCATTTATTTAAATTTTTTTCCCTCCCTCCTCAGTAGATTCTTAAGTAGAAACATCCGAGGAACAAAAAATGAAAAAAGTCTGGCCTTACCCAAGCCCACACTTGAACCCAGGCCTTCAGGAACCACTGTTTGCCAATTATCCAAAGATGAGAAGGTCTGGTCGAAAGACCAAAAGCCTGAACCACGGGTAATGTTGTACTAGATATAATATTCAAGAAACCTGTTAACAAATGAGGTTTTGAAACGACACCACGACTTACCAAGCTGCAAACCTGCTGTGTACAGAATTACTGGTGATTTCTGGACAAGAACATGGAGATGGTTAATATTTTGTGGACGTTAAAAACCTTCCACTGGGCTTTTGCTTTTGTTGGTAGAGAAATTATTCTCGTTGCTGTGTCCAGTTATAACAAATGACTCTTCATTAGAACTCAACCTGAAATGCACCATGTTTGAGCCTTTTCTGAGCAGTGTATAATGTCCTGGATCCTAAAAACGTTCTCTACGGTCAGGCCACGAACGAATCGAGAACATACAGCACACAGACACACGTCACATCATAAACGCTTTCCTGCGCTCATGACTTTATTTGGCAGGATAAGTTAAAGATTTGCGTCGAGTATAGTAACGAAACAAAGGCTTAGGATAGCTGTAAAGGATGCACGATACTCAGAACGTACAGAGAGCACTGAAAAGTGATGTGCTGCTGATCCTGCTGCTGATCCTGGTAAACACTAAATAACTAATACTAATACTAAAGTAGGATCGCGTGTTTGTGTGTTGCGTGCATGCTGCAGCTGTTCAGTCATGCCATATGTGTAGAAAGTTTAGTCCCAAGTTATACAGTGTGTATGTTTATTTAGTGTTTAAATTAAAAACTGTGCACAGCGATGGATTGGCGTTTCATACACACACCCCCCCCTAGTGGTAGTGGAAGTGAATATCACTTAGTCTGGGATGCTATTTTACTGTACTAGATAAACCACAGTAATGCTCAGTCTATGCAGGTAAAAGTGACCCAAATCCACTAGCTACTCATCGTTTTTAAGACTTTATTCGTATTCTTTTTTAACGTACCCTGTAGAAAACCGGTCTGCATGCACAGGAGAGATCCGGGCCACCTCAGAAATAAAGAAATCATATACAGGATGATCGTAGACTCATAAATATTGACATTAGGCAATGCAAGAGAGGCGCTTAAAGTTTCTTAGGAGTTACCCTGATCGCCCGTGAGCCTTGCTCTGGGAGTTCAAACGAGTAACGGTCTTAATGTTCCTCAGATATAGACAAGATACTGTTGCAACTCGGTTGATGTGCTTAGGGACTTTTTTCTGTGAGTTATGTGTCCGTGGGGATGGCTTTTTTAAAACAAGCATTCGTATCTGTACTATTGCATGTAGTACTCTTTTTTTTGTCCCTTCCCTATAGGTATATTCTTTGTAAGGCCAGACTTTTTAATCGTTTGTTCCTCGGATGTTTCTACTTAAGAATCTACTGGGGAGGGAGGAAAAAAAAATACAAATAAAACTTGATTTTTTAGCACTTTTCAATTTCTCAAGGACGATGTGGAATCAATAGAAGGAAGGAGGAAGAAATAAAAATAAAATGTATTTAACCTACAATTGAATTAAAGTGAATCTGGCAAAAAAAAAAAATGAATGTACAGAACAATACCGCTGGCTCTAAAAAAGCTAAAAAATAAAGAAATAAAAAAAAATTAATACAAATTTAAATTTCAACCATTAGTACTGCGGCAGATCCGCGAAATGCAAAAAAAATGTATTTATTTATTTATTTTTTTAATGATTAAATACGATCGTCGGCGGATCGGCGAAACAAGCAATAAAAAAAGTCTGGCCTAAACCTGTAACTACCCTGCTCACAAAAAAGAGGGGATATTTCATAACGATTCCGAAGAGGATCCCACAAGAACTGCTGGACGATCTGATCCTGTCCATGCCCCATCGCTGACGGCGTGCTCTGAACACAATGCGGGGGCACTCCGGTGCAGTTTGACCCGCTTCTGCTCACCCCTATGAATATATCACTGGCTACACCATCACAGAGATTGAGTTACGACTTTTCATGTGCTATTCTCATGACCTTGTTGAATGAAATACAATCAAATGCTTCTTTTTTTTTTTTATATTTAATTCGTTTTGAAGTGCCCCCTCATTTTTGTGAGCAGTGTATTATATCGCTCGTCCGGTCTCTGGTTCTGGTGTCTGGTGGCTGATCGTCCGTGTTGTTCGTAATACTGTCTATCCAAACACAAACAAACAAACAAACAAAAATGTTTTCCCTACGATGATTGTGAATATAAATTGCGCCATTAGGGGTTTTCAGAGGCGTCTCTGGGACATTTGCTCAAAGTTTTCCTCTGGAAATACCCTTTCCTGTTCGACGGAACTTAACTGGGTTTTAGTACGACGTACAAAAGTGGCTCGGATAAGAAGCGTCCGGATTTTGCCGTTCACACCGTATAAGGGTTGGAATCGGCTCACTTGTACCTGCGGTGTGACCACGAGTGGTGGTTTGGGTCAGTTCCAAGCGGGATGACTGTATACACAACACGTCACCTCTATGGCCTTTGAACAGCTTAAATATACACTCGAATGAACGCAGCGTTCTAACCCGCTCCAGCTAACTCTAGCTCACAGATAAATTCACAGATAAAGGCGCCCCGGACGTGATGATGCTCTTACGTTGCACTGTGCTCGCCTCCGCCGCGCTTACGGGGTACCCATGAGCAGGTAGAAGGTGAGGGCGACGATGAGCAGGAGGCAGAACGGGGACGAGAACGTCTGGTAGGCGGTGGCGGGCATGAAAACGTCCTCGTATTTATAAATGCTGATCATGAAATCGGACACCGGCGGGTTGTCGATGTCGTGCCTCGTGATAGAACCTGAAACGAAGGGAACGTTACGAACGGCGACCGACACGCGATGCCGCACGGCCAACGGAGACGCACGTACCCTGTATCGCAGGGCCCCAGGCGAACAGGTAGTACCAGCTGAGATGCAGATCCACCAGGGTTTCCTCCCGCGGGACGTGGAGCGGGCGCTTGAAGCGGCACGTGACCCGGTTGTTCTCAAAGACGCCCTCCTCGTCCCGCGCCGGGTTTCGCTTGATCTCTTTCGCCCACTGGCCCACGTTGTAGAAATGATGGATCCTGACTCGCCCGTTGTCGTCGTGGACGCAGCCCATGACATCATCGCCGCCCTGTAATGGAAACTGGGAAACAAAAAACGCCATTCTAGCGTGTGTAATGAATTGGTGGGTGGGGGGGGGGGTTCTTTGGCTCCTGATTTTCTGTAACCGTCGTTACCATTTTCTTGTCAGAAGAAAAGCCAACAGCGACCCAGCCGTCTGTGTCTGCGCTCATCTCGAACTCCACGTCCGTCCCGATACGCCTGTAACTCAGAAAATAGTCGCATGTCTCCGCATCGCAGCCTGGCTTCCCGTACCTGCACAGTACCAGGAATAAAATACAGCAGGTACAAACAGAAGGTTCAGACACGCCTACGCACAGATAGAAACTCATTCTCAAGTACTTATTTACAAAAGCCATCCAGCATTCAGTCTGCTCACACTCATGCCGCATGGGTTTAATAAAGCTTTCTGCAACATTTACATGTTGGTGTATCTGGTGATAAGAACAATAACCTCCGGGATGTAAAATGCTGCACATACCTGTACGGCTAAAACAAAACACGATGCCATAATCTCACCTTATGCAGCCCTTGGTTACTCCACAATCGCTGACTTTGATGCGGGCAAACGGATCGACAGGAGGTGCAGTCGGGAAAGGATAACCTGCAAAGCTCTGGACACTCAATATTTGGGAATATTTCTTACATCTCATCAATATACATCAATCAATCAATTTAATTGAATGAAGGGCGGGGCTATGAGCAGGTTCGAGGTGCTGACCGAGGTCCTGATTGGCTGATTCCCATCAAAAAAAAAGACCGACAAGCTATAAAGGGTATTGGAAGCAAAATCGTAGGGTACATACTAAACTAAAATCTACTAATGAGCAAGGATCTTATAAGAGAATCGGTTTTATATTATGTATAATGTACTAACACTAAGGCTGTAGCCCATAGAAGGCCCGTGATAACGCGAAACACGTCAAAAGAAAAGAAACACAAAACACTCCTGTTTCGCCCCCAGACTGTATTTCTGCCTGACATGGTTTTACCTTCATCCGAAAGATATCTGGACTCGAGAAATTCCGAGGCGAATGTACTATAGGAGTCTTTGTGATGCTCGTTGTGCCCCGGCTCGCCGTGCTTTCCGTGGCCGCTCCGCAGTGCGTTGTCGTCGGTAGGACTGCCTGAGACTGACCGCCACAGGCTCGGCTCCAGCAGCAGCAGAGAAAGCTGCACCACAAACATCACCACAGAGGAGATTTATTTAACAAAACCAAAAAGAAAGGCGGCATATAATCACTAGGCGTCTCATTACAGTGCCTAATATTACTCAGCCTGCCAGAAACGAATCAAAGCGTCATTTGGAAAGGAAATTCGGTTAAATCAGAACGGCTGTCCATCCTCACATACTGAATGGGTGTTTGAGGTGGTGGGGGTTGATAGGCTACTTAATAATGGATAAGACCGTACCAATGTGCTCACCAAAAAAGGGATTACTAAAACGGTCGGGTGTTGCTTTGGATTAGCACTGTAAATCCTGTGGGGAATATGACCACGTTCGTCCGTTATCCACACTACATGGTTGGCCACGTATTAAAATAGCAGTGATATAAATGGCTGTTTGGCTACACAATAAAGTATTTATTCTAACCCCCCCCCTTTCTCTTCGTCTACGTTTCTACATCCCATATAAAAGCAAAACAGAGCTAACCTTGTCTGAGGTAATTTAGGATAGCTAACTACGAGGAAAGATATTTTACTAATTCAGTACGATCTTTTGTTACTCAACGTCACAGTGGCACCTAAATTCAATCTAAAAATATCAAGCTCTTGTTTGTTCAGTCAAATAAAGGCAGGTTTTCATTGCCTCACGTTGTTTTGGCGGTAATAAATAAATAAATGCATTGCGATACATCTGCTTGAACAAAGTTAGATTTTTTTTTGAAAAGTGATGGATCTAATACACAGTGTTAGATCCTTGGGCCCAGAAAGTCCAGTCCAGTGAAGTCCAAGCCTAGTTTCATGGGCGGTCAAAATAATACTGCACCAACAGTAGCCCTGTTAAATTCTGGCAGGTTTTTACCCCATGGATTGGTCTGGGGAAGCGTCCGGCATTGAGTAAATAGTCACACCAATAATATTTGGTATCGAAACCAAGACCAATCTCACATTTACATTTAGAGGTTTAATAGAGACTCCCTAGAGCTAATGCAATATTCCAGTTCAAGCCATTGTGGATTAGCGGTGTTGTTCAAGGACCCATACGTGGGATTTTCGACCTTCTGGTCCATAGGTTGCTCATATAGGTTACGGTCCACTGCACTGCTCATACAGTCTGTGTTAAAACATGCAAGCAATGTTTATAATTGAATGTATTATTAGCCTGTGCATAGTGCATGTTCTGTTCTTTATTGTTGATCAAACATTACGTCCTTAACACTGTTCTACGTGTCATTTTAGTGCCAAAGAAAAACTAAGAACAGCAAACAGGATAGCAGCTTTCTGAATGGGTTTTTATAGAGAAATGTGAATGCAAAAGACCAAGCTACTTTTCTCTATTTCTGAAACGGAAAACAGAGTGATAAATGCACAAGTGGATCAAGAGTTAATAGTTTTTCTAGCAAGTACCTATAGAATATTCAATCAGATATTCAGACACAGCAGCTTCTCGTCGAGTATAGAGCCAACGAGTCTGTTTTAGGAACCTCATTTCTGAGTCTTATTCATAATTTTTTTTACCCAAAGCGAATTAGCGTCAGTGAGGATTGGTAATTGCAAACTTCTTATAGCCCAGGCCATCTTTGTGTTGAGAAACAATACATTTTTTAAGATCCTCAGAGAGTTTTTTGCCATGACGTGCCATGTTGAACTTCCAGTGACCAGTATGAGGGCGTGTGAGAAGGATAACACCAAATTTTAACCAATTTAACCAAAATAACCAATTTGAACCAAATTCAGACCTTGTCACAGTAACAAGTCAAATGATATTGGGGGGAGAATTTGGGAATTTTATTTTAGAGCTGTACTCACTTTGTAATGCAGAGTGTAATAACTGTGTAATAATAAATTACTACTGGAATAAAAATTACAAATGACAATTCGTTCCTTAGTTAATCAATAAATGAATAGATTAGTTAAATCATTCATTCATTCATTTTCATAGTCGACCAATTCAGGGTCGAGAACAGTCAAGAGCATGAGCGAGACAGGAAAAATTTAGAGTCACCAACTGACCTATCTGCTGTCTTGTATAGGTAAAGACATGCGTGATGACAACTTTAAATCAACCACTAGATGGCAGTGTTGCTTTAGAATTCCCTGTTCAAACGGCGCTCCTGTGTTTAGCCTTTTTTGAAAAAGTTGGTAGTTGTACCGCATTGGTGGATCAGAGATGGGTTTCCTGTGGGAATGGCCGCTTCCTGGAGAAGATATTATACTGGGCCATTAAAAATAAGTCACCTCCGCCTCAAGGCGAGAAGGTCCCGGGTTCAATCCCAGGGTGGAGCGGCCTGTGTGGAGTCTGCATGTCCTCCACGTGTTTGCTGGGTTTTACTCCAGGTACCCCGGTTTGCTCCCACAGTCCAATGGCATACATGGTTAATTGGTGTCTCTAAAATGGCCCTTTGTGTGACTGTGTGTATGTGTGTGCCCCGTCTAGGGTGGGCACCGGCTGGCCCGTGAATCCCTGTGGATTAAACGGAAGATAGTAGCT
>JAUZSV010188108.1:0-12889 GCA_034780495.1 Parotocinclus cesarpintoi
GACTTTTTCATAGTCTGTCCATCATTCAATTTTATCATACTGCTTTACAGCAGTCCATTATTGTGGAGAGTAGTGGCTTTTTCCTTGCAATTTACCATATTTTTTTGGTGCTATTCTGATGATGGATTTGTGACAATTAACATTAGCCAGTGTGAGGTCTTTATTTGCTTAAGGATTACTCTGGGTTCCTTTATGATTTCACATACTGACTGAACTCTGACTGAAACACTTCTACAAACATTTTGCGACAATCAAACTTTCATAGATCCTATTTCCCTATGTACAACAGAAAACAAAACAAACTAACAAATAAACAAGAAAACACATACAGAAATATCATCCACAAGCCATGTTAATGAAAGATTTCTTTTTTATATATAATAACAAAAACAAATCAAAAAATGATAAAACATGATCGCAAAAAAAGCGAGACAGTAATAAATTTGACCATCATACCCGGCCACTCACTGCTCACAATCACCCACTTTTTGATCACACACAACTGGCCCTCGTCACCATGCTTCGCATATATTCACTACACACACACTTTGCTAATTTCTACTGCTAGTTTCTAATTGCTTCATATCACTTTTATTGCATTGCTTACTGTTACAGACCCGGATCAGTCCACTAGACCTCTTCTTTTCTCCTTGCACTTGGCCCCTGGACTGTTCGACATTGATTCTGCCTTTTCCATTGTGATTAAACACCAGTTTTTCCTTACCGCTACATGTCTCCACCATTTTAGCTCAGCGTTACAGTTGACATGGCCTTTATTTTTTACATGCACCTCCTGATACAGATACTGCATGGATTGCGCTGATTATCTCCGCAGTGCATACAATCTTCAACTTCAGCAGGCCCATTGTCCCTCTCATAACACTCTGGAGGGCAATCCCTATGGACTTCGCTAGTCCCTGGAGGCGGTTCTAAACGTCAAGGCGGCATTCATCCATGTTCCAGTACTTGAACATCCAGATCTCAGTCACCCGTTCATTGTGGAGGTGGATGCCTCATTCATAGGAGTTGGGTCCATCCTCTCCCAGTGCCTCGGGAAGCCTCCCAAGCTACATTCCATGGCTTTCTTCCTACACAAGTTCACTCCTACAAAACTGAGCTACAATATGCACTGCAAAAAATGAAATCTTAACAAGCAAAAAAATCTTGAAAGTCAATAATAGATCTTGTTTTTTTCCATTTAAGAATAATTTACTTGACTAGATTTGTATGTGCAAGATAAATGTTCTAGTTTTTAGAAACCTTGTCTATGATTATCTTATTAAGATTTTTCTTCTAATTTTCAGGACTTCCTAAAATTAAATAAGAAATTTTACTGTTATTACTGAAAGTGTTTGAGGCTCTCCGCTATAAAATAAGAAATTCAAGACAACTTTACTTAATTTAAGAATACAATGATCTTAAAACTTGTACAAGAAGAAAAATACAAGACTTAAAAGGATTTAACATTTTACAATAAAACTGACGACACTCTATGTGACTGAAATGTATTTGTATTATTTTGCAATTGTGGCAGAGTGCATTGCTTCTATAACAGAGCAAATAACATTAGTACAACAGTATAAAAAATTCTGTATAAACAGATGTCTTATCTTCAGAACATTTTAAAATTGATATGTTTATTACAAACATTGACCAGCCACAAATATAAACAATAAGTGTAGAAATGAAATTGCATGTAAATTGGCATTGTATTAAGGCTGTGTACTGGCAAGAACTTGGCGATACAAAACCAATCAAAGTACAGAGGCTACAATTCAATGAACTGCCATAGTATAACACACCATTATATTTATAATGTTTTTTATGCTGTCATAGCAGTGTCTAACAACAGAGTACAACATTAATATATGGGGTTTAAACAAAACACTGAATAAACCACTGACACCAATCTTTACATGTAAACAATTAATTAAAAATCAAAACTGTATTTTTGGACCCAACAACCCTACATTTTATGCCTTTAAAAGGACATACAGGCATTACTGAATTAATAAAAAACTGGATGAAACAAAGAATGCAACAGAACAGGATCATTTGTTCTCTAAATTTTTTCTCATAACTTATTTACTATACTAGCATTCCGTAGTGCATCTGTGTATGCCAATCACGTCACCGAGATAATATTTCAGAGGAACGTAAGTGTGGTTCTTAAAGCTAATGGTGTAATAAGATGTGTAGTCAACAATCTCATCAGCATCAACAAACTCAGTAGCTTGAGCAAGATTTGGTACTTCAATTTCATAGCAAAGATAATCACGATTGAAAGCTACAGTGTCATACACTTGACATTCAAAGCAATACAATGAAGAATCTGCAATGAATATGTTTCTTATAAGTCCAAATACAAGAGAACCTTCAATTTCATTAATAATAATCACTGACTTCTGGCAGACAAACTTATTGCCGTTCAGCTCGAGCCATTTTACAGACACAATATGGTGCACCTTTTCCACACCCAAAAAATCCTTCAGTTTACCCTGTACATATTCTGCATCTCTCACACTAGACACTGGTCCCATTGCCACCTCTTTTGAAAAAATTGGGTGTTCCATGCTGCTGACATTTTGACAGCTTTCATACATCTGGTTGTGCTTTACCAGAGACTTGCATACGTTCTTGAAATTTAATTTTGATGACCACTGTTTGAAAAAGCAGTGTTTGGATTCAAATCGCATGCACATATGTCTTACCATCGGACCTAAAGCTTTAATCTGTGCTGGAATGTGCACCAGATAATGCTGCTTTGGGGTTATATTGTTCTCAGGAAACAACTGCTTCATGTTAACTAAGTGCTGCTTGATAAGTGATTTGAGGTTTGATATGGTTGCAAGAGAAATTACTGGTGCAAACAACATTTGTACTATCTGTATCAATTCATTAAGGACTTCAATGTATGCATTTCTTTCACAGCTGTCCAAAACGAATGGTAAAATCTTGAGGAGGACAAGCATTTGACCAGAAGATTGCTTCAATTTGTTGTCATTTGAAGACAGTGTTGTAACAGTTATAGGACATGGCTTGTCTCTGACATCAACTGAGTATTGGTATCCTAGTACAGCACTATTGAATGTGTCTAGGTCAAGCTGTCCTGACAGGACCAGATGTTTTAACACACTTTTTATTTCAAGTGGTGCTACTCCCTCAAGTATTACATGCATGATATCTTGCGGAGTTTGCTTAATTAGGTCAAATGATGGAAAGTCTACTAATTTGCTTTTCCTGTTAATTCCATATGTGGTTTTCAAACGGTTTCTTAAAAAATCAGTAGAGGCTCTCTCAATTTCATTACACTGTCTGATGTGCCAACCTAATGTCCGTTGAACAAAGCTGTCCTCATCAAAGTAAAGCTGCATATCCTCAAAAGTGCACTCGCAATGTCTACATTTACAGAATGAAAATCCAACTCCCTCTTTAAACCCTGTAACCTCATGCTGAGCCAAGGTGTCACCGCAAAAAGAGACTAATGCTCCATATACAATTCTCTCACCTGCCACTGTTTTGATTTTCACACCACTGTACAGCAAATTCAGATCTTCTTGTATTCTATTCAGTATCACATCAATGCCACACTGAGCAATATCAGTAGCTTTTGCTATAGCAAGTAGACGGATAGCAGCCAGCTTAGACCTATATTTAGGGTGTATGAGAAGTTTGTTTTTTGAGGCATGTGACCCCAGAGGATTACACAGTTCTATTTCGTCAGTATACAGTATCAGCTGTAGAGAATTGGGTCTAACAGAGAACAATGGGTGCGATTTCAAAATATCACCATCAATTATGTCCTTAAAAAATCCAGCTCTGCATGTCTCTACACCTTTGTCAAACATGGATAGAACAACAGGATGTGAAAGTAACTGTTCCAAACTTTTGATCAACGGTATGTAGAAAATGCACTCAGATCTAACAGCTAGAGCACGAGAGGGTCCTTGTCCTTTATAGCATGCAGACTGGGCAATCTCAATTTCTTGTGCTTCCACTACCCCAAACATCTCATTGACAGCTGAGTCTTGCAAATATGTAGTGGAAACTCTGGCAAATGGGTCTTCAAAATTCTCAAAAATGTCCATTGACTCACTAAGCAGCTGATCTGTAGTTTCTGTATGTCTCTGAAATACCCGTGTCATCTGATTCTTCAAATTGTCCAGCAGTGAAGCTTGGTAGTGCTGCATTCCAGCTACAATATCGTTGACTGCACTCTGGGGGAAAGCAAAAAGGCCTTATTCATTAAGAGCATCTGACATTATTCTAGTTATGCAGTACCTGTATCAGTCGGTCCATAATTTAACTGTATGGTTGCTTCATTATGTATATGTAATGCTTGACATTAAATACACAAAATGATTTAGATTTCTCAGAAAAACAGTATGGTTGGTAGCTTTCAACTTAATAACAATCAATAATTCAGTTTACCCAATGGTTTAAACACACACATTTTGTTACAGAATAATTATAGCACATTAACAGTTGATAAGCTAGCTGCAGCATGTTTATACAGTATATACAACACATTATCTTACCTGTGATAAACGGTGTTTCTCTCTAGCAGAAAGCACAAAGGCAGTGGCTTGTTTCTTCAGTAGATCCACACTAGTCTCTTCATGTATATCCCTTTCTTCTAACTAGAGATAAAAACAGACATCACATCTTTAATATTAATGAATACATTTATTTGATATCCACATCTTAATTATTTCACGAGTACACAGGTGGGATTCGAATATATGGTGCATAAGGCAGTTAAATTCACTTCACTTTAACAACGAAAATATATTAAATTAAATGATTAAGCAGTGATTAAACTGTTGCGCGCGTCCCACGCCCCATCAGATTCACGCCTGAGTGAAGCACTCTTGAAAGAACAATGAGTCGATTCCAAGCATGTCAACGTGCAGTCATTGGTTGAGTCGACACCGACTCATTGAAGAATCGATTCAATAGGAATCGACTTATTTGTGACAGACTGGTACAGACAGCTGAAACATACGGGCCACGGGTTTTTAACTTAGACATACTTAACAAACAAGCTGCACATGTACTCTGCTAGCTAAAAAAAAAACTTTGTTTGTAACTTACCTGTGTAGATTCGGGTGGTGATTCATCCTGTTCCGCCTGGGCTGTAAGCGCTGCACCTTCAGTAGAAGCTGGCGGAGCGCCAGCCGGGGCTGGAGCGGCGTGACCTCGGGCATTTTCGACGGTCGAGCAGCCAGCATCACTAACACATCCCGGTATGCTTGCTGTAGTGGGTTCGCGTGCCTCAAGTGCTGACTGAATGCTAGGTACATCAAAGTTCTCGAAACATCTTTCTCTCGGTTGCATTGGAACATATCTAGATGTACACAACCCTGCACTGTCCTCCGCGGCTTTCTCTGCTGTGCGGTCTCCACTAGGCCTCATACACTTACGACTGAGGAGATGCGAGGCATGGCTCCGTTTGACGTGGTAGTAAAAAGAGTTGTACACTCTGTATTCCTGAGTGCAGCCGCCAATGCCACAGATGACTCGGAAATTCGGACTACGGCTGTGTACGGTATGTATGTGGTTCAGTAATGCTCTTAATGTCACTGCCACAAAAAGGCAGCAGATGAAGCAACGCCAAATCATTTTACTGTGTAAAGACACCCCTCATATTACAGCCCTAGTAACGCAACCCTCCCTCGACCCCACAGCAGACCGCGAAAAGGATTGTTGTAGTGGCGGAAGGTTACATCAGTGTGAAAGGGTGGTACGTTTAAAGAAGTTAATGTTTTTAATGGATACAGCACCAAAATAAGGGGCTTATGTTGCAAGACTAGTGTAATTGTCTTAAATGTCATAAATTAATAATAATGTTTTTTTCTAACCCATTATGTTAACAGCGGATGTAGACACATACACAGACGTAGGTAGTACTGCGGATCGAGTAGTTAGCGCCCTTCTTCCTCCGAAAAAGCGGGAACATCAGTTAACAGACCGGATTGGAGAACGCTACAGCTCTAAGGTACAGTATGTGCGAACATACATTAAGACATTAATTATATTAGCTTCTTACTATTCAAAAAGCAATTGAATAGTTATGTAGCATTTATTTTTACATTTGCTGTGAACGAAATGCATTGAGTTTAAGTGCTGGCCTCGCTCAGACAGCTAAACCCTAGCTAGCTAACCTAGATTAGCTAGCGGTTAGCTAACGCTAACGTGTTTTCTGTGTACCCTAAACTAACCGCTAGCTAGCTAGATTAGCTAGCAGTAAGCTAACGCTACATAATGTTTTTTCTGTGTATCGTTAGCTATCCGCTAGCTAGCTAGGTTAGTTACGTTAGTAGCTAGTTAGGTAACGCTAGCTAATGTTTATTTCTGTGTATAGTTAGCTATAACAATAGCTACTAGCTAGCTTAGTTAGCTAGCTAGTTAGTTAACCTAGCTCACTAATATCAAATATCCTTGTAAGCTGTGCTACCTTTGTGAGCCAGCTAGCTAGCTAAAACTAAGATATCTGTCTTTTGCCAGGACAACCTTGGAGACCTTAGCTAGCTAAGTTGCATATCTGGATAGTCTCCCTCAGATGTCAGTGATGGAAAAACTGGACGCAGTGACAGCGGCTACCTTGCAAGGTAAAGTATAATTTAAGTTAAAATGCATGTGCTGCTGACCATTCGTGTTAATTGTGTGGTGGTAAATAACTGTATCCCAGTTATTTACCACCACACAATTAACACACAATTATGCTTTTTCATTTTCAAAGTTGTGCAGTTGTGTATATAATTTTTATAACTAATGCTTACAGTAAGCTTGTTTTTGCATGATTATTGTTTTCCTCTATCTTAATTAATGTGAATTGAACATTCCTGCATTTATATAACATGACTTATATAATGTATCTAAAAGAATTATATTAAGACCATAAAAAGAGAACTTGGGAATAGGCTTATACATGAAAACTGTACAGTGTAAGCCTAATGAAAGTTAAACCAAGATGTTTTTATTTGTGTAGCGCTGCAAGTACTAGAAATGTGCAAATAATGTTCAGGATAATTTAATAGTAAGTTAAAAATCTTTTCATATTTTTATATTGTCTATTAGCTGCAAACATCAGTAAAGCCTTGTTATCAACCCTGTCCCGTGAAGATATTCGTGATCTTTTTCCTGGACCTGAACATTTTCTTAGGAGAAAAGCAATATGGAACCTGTTTCATACAGATCAAGAGGTACACAGTAATTTAAGTCAGCCTACACTGCACTGTGAGCATAAGTATTCAGTCAGTTTTAACAAATAGTTTTAAGCAAAATTATAATAATGCAAAAATAAATAATTTCCTCTTATTTGATTCATCGCTGTATAATGTGGAGTTTACAGCTTTTGTAATTGATAAGTTAAAATTGCCAACCAAGTAATGCTGCTAATGTTCCAGCTAATGTTTACATGAATTACATGAATTGTAACATTAGCTAAATTTTCTTTAGCAGGGGCAGCAGGCAGCATCCCCTAATCAAGAGAATGGTTCGAATGGCAGAGGGCTGACCACTGTACAAGTCAACCCCTGTGTTTCAGAAACTCCTCGGTCCTGCAATCCTACACATCCCCGACCTGATGTGCAACAGACATTGGACCCTCTGAGAACCCTGCAGCTACCCACCCCTGAGTATGTTGTGTATACTGACAGTGAGCTGGAACATTTTAGAAAGCAGTATTTTGAAATGCAGCGTGTTGGCCAAGAACATGGATGCACTCTTTCAAAAGAACTTCGCTGCCGATTAGTGAGGAACACGGTGACCAACATGGTGTCCATCATCAGAGCAACTACTACTGAATTCATGTATCCATCCAAAAATGATGTCCAGGCTATGGCAAAGCGGCTTGTGGAGTATTATCCAATGCTTCGGGATAACTCTGTCAACTGCAAACACACTTGGGTAAGTGTTTGTTCCATTTGTGAAACAAATTTTCATTAATGTCACAAAAGCCTGTTTTAAGTTTCAGTGATGAAAACATAACACCATCCATGATTGATCAGAAAAACTGAACTATAATATTTATATAAGTATAGTATAAATTATAATTATCTGTGTACTTTCCAGCAGGTGCAGTATTTCATATTTTGAATAAGTGCTGGTTAATACGGTAAAAATCAATTTCAGTGTAGTTTAATTATGTTGTCATGAATTCTGCCATCATGCTGGCTAATTTAATAGTTGAGCTTTTTTTTTTAAAAACACAATTTGTATTAGTTAGGATCGAGAATACATGGTATACAAAATAATTGCAATCATAGTAAAACAAAATGTGCAGTCTAAATGTTTAGTTAATAGTGAAATTAAACAAATGCATTACTTAATTATCTTTCACATACAGGAATTGCTTTTCAAGCAATTACTGAAAAGACTCCACAACATAAAGACACCAAAAAAGCGACAGGGACCCACACCACAAAGACAGAGGAAACGAAGACGGCTGAATTTGGAGTGTGCTGATGGTGATTCAAGCACATCCATCTCAGAGTCACCCGGAAGCACGGCATCAACTGTAATCTTAGAGCGAACAAAAAGCAGCGCATCATCTTTGGATGGCATGAATTCACCTGCTGGTAAGTGTAATTATATTATCATTTTTTTATTATAGATTATATAATAAAATAACAAAAAACTGACTCCTTTGTTTTTAAAAACAGAAATTGTTGACCAGGGAGGAGAACCTCCTGAAGATGTGGAAGTCCATTCTGGCACTGATAGTCAGCAAAGTCAAGCAAGACATTACCGTACCCTGCAAGAGATGTATAAAAGACAGAAACCTAACAAGGAGGCAGTTGCTCAGCTGCTTGACCTTGAGTTTGATGCTCGTAGAGCCTTCATCAACTCTGACACTTTGAGAGACCAGGACAGGCCAGCTAACATACTTCAAGCATACCCCTGTTTCAGAGAAGTAGATCATGTAAACAAATGTATTTATTTATTGTATGCTAGAACTTGAACATGTGTTAATTCTTGTATTCTAGAACTTGAACATGTTGTGCTAAATCTTTTTGTCTGTGTTTGTGTGTTCTCGTTTATTTGGAACAGGTTTTGGACGAACTTGGCCGTATTATTGACAGATCTAACCCTGACTTTATTTCTGACCTGAAGACCCGTTGGGAGAGCTTTTATGGTAAAGCTCAGTTCTATGGAGTTTTTAAAAAGATTCTGAAACCACCAACAACACAGGACAAAGGTTAGAAACTTTTCGGGAATACTTTTAAAAAAAAGCTGCTTATACACTTAAGCTTAGACATCAGGAGCTGCAGAGCTTCATGTTGAGTGCTGGAAATTGAAACAGATCCAGAACTAGGTCTAGGTCCTCTATCCTAGACTTGAGCGTGATGTTTAAAACAAAATGTGTGAATATTAAGGTGTAAAATCATGAATACTAACTAAACTCTACCTTGCACCCCAATTGAGTTTGATCCAGCTTTTTGTGCAAAATATCACACTTATTTAAACAAACAAAGGAATCAAATCGTCACCAAAAAACATACTAAATAATTAATCTACTTATGTTTGGAACAGTGACGCGCTCTGTAGCCATGATGAAGGCTCTGCCTGAGATGTTCCCTTCACCTGTGGCCCTACCCAAGAAGTTGGGACATGCAAGTGAGGCGATGGTGCATGTACTTGAGGTAAGAAATGCATAAAAAAATGTCTTAGGCCTTAGGAAATAGGGAATGCCTTTTGGAATATGTTTTGCTTGTGGTCTGCAAATGATTTAATAAAGCTTGTCTTGCATGAGTAATAAATTAAACCCTTGTGTGGCGGGCCATGGTTGTGTGCTATATCCTGTGTAACGGTGAATTCACCTTTTCATTTAAATTTTTTATTTCATCAAGCTTCAGATGTCTCCTCGAATGTAGTTTAATTGCAATTTGTATTCTAAATCTCATATTCTTTAGAAATTTAGTTTGAATTAAGTTTTGATTTCAATGAATGTTTCAGGCAGCATTACTCCCTACTCATATTGATTTTTTATGTTACAGCCCACAGAAAACCCAACCACCTTCCTTCAGAGAAGACCAGTCTTCAGTCCAGTTCTGCTCATTTGTGATAGCAACTGCATGCTGGCCATTGGGTCTACACCGGTGACAACTTTTCCAAAAGAAAACATTGACACAGGTGTGCTCTATCTTTTAGCATACTACTACACGTTTCATCTGACCTATCCAAAGTGTATCGCAACACTCCTGTCAATACTTCAGACAGAAGTTCTGCAGGATGCAATTCATGATCGGGATGCAACTTCATCCTACAAAAAAACTTTGTCAGAGTGGAAAAAGTTCATTGGGGAATAGTGAAAAGTGCCCTATGGCCAAGCAGCAGTCGCTATCATCAGTACAGGTGTAACAAATACCTGTAAT
Organism: Parotocinclus cesarpintoi; assembly: GCA_034780495.1. NCBI lineage: Eukaryota > Metazoa > Chordata > Actinopteri > Siluriformes > Loricariidae > Parotocinclus > Parotocinclus cesarpintoi. The sequence goes on from JAUZSV010188108.1 coordinate 10,380, forward strand.
GTGATTTGATTTATATTATTGATATCATTATTTGTTTGAGTTTTTATTGTTTTAGTCAAACTATCCAGGTAAAAAAAAATATTGGGTTTATCCATATTTCTACTACTAAACAGATGGTGAGTGATATGTGGTGCATGACAACTTTGGTTGAGGAAAAAAATCAGTGCTGGTTTAATGTGTAAATAATAGAGCTGGTTATTCACTAAGTTTCATGTTTAAATAATAGAGCTGACTATTTACTAATTTTGATGTTAAAAAAATGAGCTGGTTATTTTCTAAGTTTGAGGTTTAAAAAAAATAGAGCTGACTATTTACTAATTTTGATGTTTAAACAATAGAGCTGACTATTTACGAATTTTGAAGTAAAAAATAATAGAGCTGGTTATTTACTAATCTGGATGTTTAAATCATAGAGCTGCATTAGATATCTTATTTCATAAAAATGTTTAGAGGAGTGTGCATAAGGAAGTTTTAATTAGTTTAATTGTTAAAAAATTCAGGAACGTGGTGTTCTATTGTTTATCTAAGCCAAAAGAGAAGTGTATCCTTTTGTTTTAAGTTTCAAAATGAGTTACCACCACAACTGCACACTTGTCTCTCATTAAATTCTATGTAGCCTCATTGGAACTATTTTTGTAAGCACCCATTTTCTGGAATTAATAATAATAAAAAAGATTGACTATACTGAATGTGGTTGTTTTCACTTCTTCAACATTATGGCATATGTCTTGTTATAAGAATTACAGTCTTAAATTTGAAAAAAAAAAAAAAAATTAGTAAAGGATTCTAATTTTAAGATTTTTTTTTTGACCAAATGAGATTTTATGAAAATTCTTAAAACAAGATTAATATGCTAGTTTTGTCATTTTATGGATACTTTTTATGATGTTTGATCAAGCGAGTCTTGCTTAAATCTATTCATAATATCTTATATTGGTTAATTTTTACTGTTTTTTGAGATTACAAGATAATTTACATGGCAAGATTTTTTTTCTTGTTTCAAGAATTCTTAACAAGATAAATTTTCTCACTATACTGGCAGATAATTTTGCTTGATTCAAGCATTGTTTTCTTATTTTGTTTTTATTTTTCTTATTTTTTGACACTGATATTTTGCAGTGTGTAGGATAGTTTGCTCCTCGCCATTAAGTGATCATCCAGTACTCCCTCTGCCACTCCTCGACCGGCCTCATGCCATTCCATTGTGGCTTTGACTTCCAGGTTTGTGTACTTAGCACTACCCAGACAGTTACTGTTACGAGATGTGGTGGTTTTTAGTAGGACCCAAGTATGCGGGATAGACGTATCCCACAACTTATAGTAATAATGGGGAAATAATATAGAACAACTTAAAAGGGATTAAGTGCGGAGCGTAAGGCTGCTAAATACAAAAAAACCAAAAGGTTGAAGGGGCGCGCCAATGTGTTGCGTCCAGTCTGGGAGCAACGTGCGATTCAATCGTGAGAGGGCGCTGAAGCGCCAACAGGGCAAGCATGCAGAGAAAGCATGACTTGGGATGTCTCCCAAGTGATAAGGTATGGAGTTAGTCCTAACGCCAGAGGGTGAAGGTAAGCTCAAATGCGCATGTAGCGTGGGAATGCCATACCGGGGCGCGTATACCTCATACGCGCAACCGTGTGGCCACTCTGCCGGGGCGTGTCTCATTAAGAGAAGGCAGCCGGCGGGAGTGAGGCTTAAGAGAGCTTAGAGGGCACCGGAGTGCCAGGAAGCCATGCTGGGGCACATATTATTTCAATGTGCGGCAAAATGGCCGCTCTGGCCAGGGGGTGTCTCATTTCGAGAGGGCGGCCGACCAGAGTGAGGCTAAAAAAGAGCACAAAGGCGCCAAAGCTCCAGGGGGCGAGTGTGAGTTTGGGCGCACGTGTGGCGCGAGGGAAGCCAAGCTGAGGTGCATCCTATTCAGGACGAGCAGCCGGCTGGAGTGAGGCTAGTTGAGTACCGATGACAGAGAAGCGTGAGCTCCGGCGTGCGAGGAGCACACAAGTACGAGACGGGAAACCCTCAAAGTGCCCCTAACATACTAAATACCTCGGGGGTTCCTCCCCATTTGCGTCCATCAGCACTGAAAGCCCCCTGACGTTACCACTATCCCTAAAGGTAAATAGCACGAGAAGCAGCTGTTAGGAATCAGGTCGCAGATTGGATAATGGATATAAGCCGCCTCATCGATCGCTCTGTAATGGCGATCGGCGAGGAGGGCAGAACGCTCTGGGGGATGGTAGGAACCCTAACAGTTACAACAATCTGAAAGCCAAGATTCTGGCTTAGCTCTTTTATCTGTGGTAGTTTCTGTAAAGGAGTATTCTGGTGACAGGCTATGGTGGAGACTACCAAGGCAGCTGACACAAAGAAATAAATAGTAGTCAGAGGTTGAATCTCTGGTAAAGAAAATTCCACCTTTGGGGGCAGGGAAAACCCATCTACATACCACAAAGGTGAGCAAAATGTACAAACTAGCCATCGCTTTAATCTTTAAAAGGAACTAAAAG